>BMAV01010018.1:92500-110462 GCA_019973955.1 Trichonephila inaurata madagascariensis
CATGTGTCACATTTTAGTGATACGAATTTAATCAGCAATATGGTGCAGAATTAAAGGCCAGTGATTGCTGGATAGATTAGATTTCAGGCTTTTATAAAACTTAACTTTGATTTTCACTTTTTATAAAACTAAACGGGAAAAGAGTTGTAGTCAGTGTTTCTAAAATATTAACTTAGTTTTGGTCCTTTTTTAAAATATCTACATTTAGATCTTAATGTATCTAAAAACTCGAAACATCATCAGTGGCTTTGATCTATGTAATATTTGAATTCAAAAGTATTTCTGAAGAAATCTTGGGTAATTTATTGACTGAATAATTAAGCTTCAAAAATGTTAGATTTCGCTCAGGAAATTTTGTAGAATTATACATATTTAATTTTTAAGTCGACTTCATTAAGTTAAGCAGTATCGAGATTTGGTGCTTAATTTTTTTCTTGCAGGTGTAAGGTACACTCCTCATAACTTCAAAAATTGTTAAGACAGGATGGCTGGTCCATTCTTCAATTTCATCAATGTGAATGCTCTTGTTTTATATGTATAAAAAATCTAATTTCATTGTTAATATGCCGTTGTACTAAATGTAACTAGTTATGATTTTAATAAAGTTTTATTCTTTCAAATTGTATAGTTTCTACAATATACCACATTAATCGGTGAATATTAAGAATTGTCGGAATGAAATGAACTCTCCAAAACCAAAATCGGGTTCTTGACAAAATAAATGACATACTTGCATACAGTTTCCAAAATTGAGATTCTATTAAAAGCTTCAAAAAATTGGACTGCTTTTTTTAATATCCAAATTCTTAATAATAAATAGTAAACTAAAATCTGTTTAACCCTTTATCGACCGAGCGGCACTTATAATAAAATTACGTAGAATAACCATTTGTACGAATATTCTGACGATATTTAGCAGGAATATATTCTTTGAAATCTACTTTTTCAAGATATATGGCAGTACGGTTATATGATGAGTATTTTAGTAGGAAAGTCGAACAGTTTTATAGGAGAAATTGTTTTCATCAGAAAGCGTTTTCAGCGAATTTCGAGGAGTATTTCTGTGCCGAAAAAATAGTTAATGTCAAAATTTAAGTGTCTTATTTTTTTATGTAAATTAAGATCTTAGAAAACGATTTGACTATTTTAAATGAACAGTGTATAGAATTTTTACAGTTAAATATCTTTAATTAGCTCTAACTAATTTTCCCAAAGTTGATTATTTTGTTTATGTATATAACTTAATTTGAACGTAGTGATTCAAAAAAATATCCCATAAGAAAAACTACAGTAAATCATAATGCGATCGATAAAGGGTTAAACACAATTTACTTAAATATTTCACACTCACAGTTTATACATCTATTTTCAAACGATCTTCATTAAGTGCTTTGTTTCCTTTTAAACAATGCTCATTAGTTCTGGGGAATATTATGGTCATTTGTAAATTAATTCTTTAGGAAACCAAAACGTGCGTTTTCCCTTTATATGTGGAAATAAGTTTAACGCAAAAAGCAGCAAGACAAAATATCAGTTAACTCGAAATAATGGATATGGGAATGAACAAAAATACGAAAAGGAAAACACCAACTGCAGGTAGACATACTGTATCATTGGAAGAATTCGTTCCAGTTCATGATGACAATGTGTGTACAGCTCTAATTATGGCATAGGCATCTTGGAATTTATTCAAAGCTCAAAAAATATCATTGATGCAGATTCCGAAGATGAAAATAAAAGGAATAATGAAGCTACTGTTCCCACGTCATCAGAAATGAGAGGCATTATGAAAAGTAAGCGGTTATTTAGACGTACATTGCAATGGCGAAATGTATAACAAAATGGATGATACCGAACAATTGGACAATTTGATGCCAAAAGACGATGCGAAGATAAATATCGGATCATTTTCCAAAACTTGACTTTGCAGGGATCCCCTAATATTCTCCGTTACGCCACTGCATTACTGGCACCAAGGCAGAAACGGCTTAGATTGGATAACGCCACACATTGCCACTCCACTCTCCAAAGGTCTGTCACATGGCATCACTGAAATAGGATGTCAATGATTTAAAGCTAATGGGGTATGAACACTACAGACCGTCTGGTTGGGAGCCGTTTCTCGAACGATTGATTTGTTACAGTTCGCTGTGTCACTCGGATGCCGGAAAAAACTGTAATTTCTGCTGTAGATGCACTACGTTTCCCTAGCCTTGTGTTGAATACTGTGGTGTTCTGTCAGTAGATGAGACCCGTTAGCTTCAATGAACCATAGTTTTCTTTAGATGGTGACTTCCCTTGACCACTGCGGCCAAAAAGTCATGCACAAGGATACATTCCTTCAAGTCGTGTTGTAATATCCACACCTACGCACCTAAAGGGAAATTTGAACACTGGTATAGCTAGTTCGAAGTGGGTCTTGTGTATCTAGAAAAGGGGCCTCGAAATTTTTATATAAAAAAGAGCCTGCTAATAGGACTACAGTTACACATGTTCGGACTCGTATAGTGATACCTTGTTTAATGGGTATTCTTTATTCGAGATAGTGGGGGTTCAACAGGGCATTAAATCCTCCGTTATTGTGCCTTTTTCTCTAAAATAAATTATCCTTTTTCTTTGATTTTCTAATCAATTAATTATATCAAAGCAGTCATTACGTAAGTAAAATTTCGTTTTATTCTGATGAATCCTTTTTGTTGCGCTAATTTTTTTGTCCATGAGTGTAATACCTAACTTTTATGTTAATATTTTTTTTGTGATACCTGTTTTAATAATTATATACGTGTCTAATTCCTTTCATGTGAATTTCCAAATATTACTTATTCACTAAATTTACAGACGAATAATCCGAAAAATTAGAATTTCCGAAGGTGCTGATGTATATAATTTATAAAGAAAAATCCATTCTCCCATTTCTAGATGATTTAAATTCGCATTCTTATTTCTCATTAAAGAAGTTTTTAATTCACTTGTGTAAATACTTGAAGATCAATAGCGCGAGACGATGAAAAAAAATAATTAAAAAAACATAATGAAAATGTAATAATACTATAAATTAACTTATTGAAATTATACCCCAAAACGGTGTAAATTTATTTTTCAACATCTGAAGCGTTTTTAAGCTTTCGAATACTGTTAAAAATGTTTTCATAGTCATACGAAAATATTTAAACAAAGTTTTAAATATTTGCTATTGATTTCACAAATATGATTACGTTGCTAATCAAATTATCGGGTAAAGATCAGACTAAATGCTGATAATTACCAAATCTAACATAACTGCTCTTAATATATAGATAGTTAAAATCCTTCCTAATCCTTGAGAGTTTTTAGGTTAAAAATATATACTGAATACTTACTTAAAATGATTGTTGGATGAATATGTTTTGAGTTTGAAAAATCTTTTACTATGGTATTTTCTGTGTTCAGATATTGGGTCGCTGAAAAAGATATACAAAAGATACAAAATTTAAAGTTATGAATTTTTTTTGAGAAAACTACAAGATCAAATTTACAAACCTTTACAAAAATGAATATTAAATATGATTCTACTTTTATTAGCTTGAGTTCACATTTTAAATATACACGCACATGCATATATATAATTCACAGAAATTTATTTTTTAAAAAAACATATTATTTTATTTTATTACTATCTTAGTATAGATAAACATCAAAACATGATTCTGGGCGGGGAATTCTAAAGGAAATTTATTTATTTAATTATAATCCAAAATTAACAAATTTTCCAGAAATAAGACTTTTTTTTATTGAAGCATTTTATTTTTATTTAGAAAAATGTATTTATTACTCTTTGATTTTAGCAATGATCTAAACATTTTTGAATACTTTTATTTAGTCTTTAAATTGTCACATTAAGAATGGTTCAGAATATCTTTCCATTCATTTTTCAATTTGCTATCAACAAATGGGAAAAAAATTGGGTTGAAAAACTACTTTTAGTCGCACGAAGTAGTCTGCTATGTTTATAAATACTTCAGCAAAAATCTTTAAAACTGAAATATACTAGATGTTCCAAGTTCATAATGACAAACTTTACGGGTGAAAGGGTACATCATAAAAATTGACCTTATGATGTACGCATGGTCGGAAACGGTTTCATTCGGCAATAGGTGGAGTTGTTCATAAGAGCATTTAATTGAACAGACCTGCATTACCACAGTCATTTCAGCTGCTATCGCCCCCAGAAGAGTATGTAACGTTTTATTAACACCGATCTGGTAGATGTGCACCTTATTTACGGATTGGCAGAAGGGAATGTGCGATCAGCAGAAAGATGGTATCGCGAAGGGTACCCACAGACAAATGCATTGGACCGCCTGGTGTTTGCTATTTTGCATCACAATTTGTGAGAATTTGAATCATTACGAGGTAATAGTCATAGTGAGGGTGGGCTACGAGTGACTCGAGCTCCCAACATGGTATTCGTATTTTTCTAAAGGGCCCCAACACGTTTTGTTTCATCAAGAGAAAAAATGTGTTGGATACCGTGGTCCGTTGGAACGCATGGCCCGCCCTGACTTTGCCTATTGCTTCATAATAATCCATATTCTCACAAATTGTGATGCAAATTAGCAAATATGCGGTGGTTCCGTTGTCTCTCTTGTGGGTACCTTTCGCGATACAATCTTTCAGCTGATCACACATTTCCTTCTGCCAATTCGTAAATCAGGTGCAACATCTACCAACTCGATGTTTGTAAAACGTTTAATAATCCACTGCGGATGATGATAATGCATGTCTATCCTTAAATTTCTCATGAACAGCACCACCTAGAGCCGAAGAATGACGTTACTGACCATGGGTTGCTTGCAAATCTGAATACTTATGATGTACCTTTCAACCTCATTAAAGTTTGTCACAATGAATCTGAAACAGCCTGTATACGTGTTTGTATTAAAAACTTTAGGATTGAAAAATTGAAACAAAATAATTAAAACAGGTTATTATTTATTAAAAGAAATTTTTTAAAGAAAATTAAAGCTTTAATAAAATGAAATTACATACCAAATTAAAGAGTTCACATGTGTTTATTGCTGAAGGGATTTTACTGCGTAGAATTATTTTAAATATTTCTAAAAAGGGAAAGAAACCCTTTTAAACGTGTGTTTTTAAAATAAGATAAGTAACTAATAATAAAAATATTAGTTTAGAATTAATTATTAGAGATGATAATGGCGCTAACGGAAATAAATTATTTGAGGAGATATTAAATAATGTATCATAATTTTTTGCACAAAAATCAAGAACTAGTTTCTGAGTTTTAAAGATAAAAAATAAGAGTAATAACAATTTCGAATACTTACTGAAAATCAATGGTTTTGTTGTTCTGCTTTGTGTGATCGGAAACTTTTGTTATTGATCTTGGTGTGAAATCAACGTTTTTTATTGAGCTAGGTAAGAGTGAAAAGTTATAGCTGAATTGAGCTCAATGTGATTATAAAGTTCCGCTATTGATCTTGATGTAAAAGTAACGTTTCAATTTTTGACTGATGGTTATTTCCTTTACTGAAAATGAAATTAAAAATTATGTTAATTCCCATGATATAAGTTTATCGAACAAATCTACAAACCCTTTCTATAAATAAATGTTAATTTTAATTAATATTTATTATTAATATTTAAAATTAATATTTAATATTAATATATTTATAATTAATATTTAATATTAATATATTTATAATTTATATTTAATATTAATATATTTATTATTATTATTTAATATTAATATATTTATTATTAATATTTATTATTATTTTTAATATTTATTTAATTTATTAATTAATTAAATAAATAATTTTACTGTTCTAAATTTCAATTAATCTATCATCCTACACTTTTTGGAAAAAAACCCAGCAAATTCTAAATACTGAAAAAAGATTTTATTTTCACATACACTCATACATAACAGATTGTTGAAAATATACGAATTAGATAATTGTATCGGGTAATTTTAATTTAAGGTAAGTAAATATAAAATAAAATTAAACTATACAAAAATAAACTGTATACACGAAATGAATGGTTTTTTTACTGAATAACTTAAAAAATATTTAAATTCTTTCCTATTTTTAAAAGATATTTAGGTATATTACGGAATTTACACCACGATCAGTATAGTCCTGATTTATGTACATGAATTAATTATATTATAGTAATGACACTACAAGAAAAAGTATCGTGGAGATTACAGAGGATAAGATAGGTGAATATTAATATATCACGCATAAATTTCATGAATTGGTATCTTAGTTTAATGGAGGAAGAAGGAATACATAGAAATAATACTTACAAGAAATATTGTATAATTCTTCTTGAAAAATAAAGATTGTTGAGCTAGGATGCTTGAATATGTAATATTGTCTTTCTGAAATTGAAATAAAAAAAAACATTTCAACAATGAGTTTAATTTCTGTGTTACAATAAAGGTGTTTAACTGTTACCTAAAAGAAATCATTATTGAACGAACAACAAATGTTTCCTAAACAGTGAAGCAAAGTTTAATGTTACCAATCATTTTTCCAACAATATATAGCTTATTATTCTTGTGTTGGTAGAAATTAAGCCACTCCCAAAACGAAAGACACAAAGTATAATGTTTAAATCAAAACTACTTTAATGGATACTAAATAAGATGGTAATTTTTTAAGAAATCAGAGAGTTAGTGATAACTGGATTTGAAACATTAAACGAAATCATTTTTAAACAATTTTTATTTTACATTTTGAAGCCACTTGACATTTTATATCGACAAAATTCTCAGATTCAATTGATGATAAAATGATAAACACTTGCTTTTCACAGTCTGTTGAAGAGCAGTGACATTTTTCAGAGTACATTTACAGTTTTATAATGAATGATAGATGAACAATAAGCCTCTAAGCTACTCTAGGTGAATTTTGCAGGTGATATTTATACTAAGAAAGCAAAGAATTCACACACACAATTTTTTAAATTTAACTAGACATATATATACCATCGGATGCTTTTAAAATCAAATTATTAATGTTGATCGAATTTCTAACTAATTTCAAACATGGGATCTTAATTTTTTTAATACTGTAAAACAAGAGTTTCCAAATTATTGAAACAGCACACAAAAATTTAAACAATCGAAACAAGGTCATAGCAAGGTTCTTGCCCTTAATTGAATCTAACCTTCCGTAAATTTTCTTCTTTCATGAATTTCAATTTTTCCTTTTCGTACATTTCTAAATTTTTTCTTTATTTAATTGTATTAGCTTTACTACTTAAATTTCTAATTTCTCTTAAGTTTCCATTTCCTTCAAAATTTTAATTTTTTTTCTTTCTAATGGAGCTACAGATTGTTATTTACCATTTTAGACCGAGAACATTCCACGGGAGCTAATATCACTTTTTTTTTAGTTTCACAGCATATCGGTGGATATCAATTGCCCCATCATAAATTTGACGCCCAGTCTTCTATCCAGAGGAAGGCACTTGAGAACTGAAGATGCGAAACTGTTTTGAATTCAATTTTGCCGAGAGCACCCAGCCCAAACAGGTACCCTAGGAATCTTTAACATGCCGTACAATCATAAGACATGGATGTTGTCGATTTTGCATCATGCAAATCCACTGATTTGGGTTGGGGTTAAATCCACAAACTTGGGTTTTCAAGGCCAGCCCCAAACCAAT
Organism: Trichonephila inaurata madagascariensis; assembly: GCA_019973955.1. Taxonomy (NCBI): domain Eukaryota; kingdom Metazoa; phylum Arthropoda; class Arachnida; order Araneae; family Nephilidae; genus Trichonephila; species Trichonephila inaurata. The sequence continues at coordinate 100,181 of BMAV01010018.1, forward strand.
TTCTCAATTAAAAGTCTGATGAAAATGCCGAGAACCAATTCATTGTTGATTTTAGGAAGTCATGTGCCAATCAAAGGAAATCTTTTAATTTAAGGATCCCACTACGAGCGGAACCGTGATTTTGCAAAGCGCATAAATGGATAATTTTCATGATATTTAATGTCACTTAGTTTAGAATACATGTATAAAAGTGTTTTAAAGACATTTTGACAAAAAAAAATTATTTAAATACTAAATTTTGGCAAAAAATTAACTTAGAATAATTTTTTTTCAAAATGTTCTCCTTTTATGAAAATGCTTATTATAATAATATTTTGCCTGTATGTAGCTCACATCTCTGTACAGAGGCTCAACTAGAATTTTTGAAATATATAACTTAGAAGTGGGTTTATTCATGTTTTACGACAGCATAGAGGAGCAATTTTAAGAAAAAAACGCCAATAATAATTTCAGTTGGTTGTAACTCTGAAAATAATGTGAATTTTTCAAAATTCTACTTGAGCCTCTGTAGAGATGTCTGAGATATATAAAGGCAAAATATTATTATAATAGAAGGATTTTTCAGAAAAGGAGATCATTTTGAAAAAAGATTATTCTAAGTCAATTTTTTGCCAAAATATTGTAAAGGTTCGGACTGGGTTCGGAGACAATTTTCTAAAATATTATTAAATAATTATTTAATTGTTATTTTTTAATTAAGTATGTTGCAAAACTATAAAAATACAGCAAGAAGAATTTTTTGAAACCTTATTTTTGCAAAATATTGAGAAATTTTTACCAAAATATTACAAAAATTTGCTCTTTTGCTAACAACTCTAAAAATATATATATTTCACAATAATAAATAAAATGTTTGGAGGAATACAATTCTTTATCTTTTAACTATGCAATCTATTAAAAAAAACTCAAGGTTTAGAATAAAATTATGAAATACAGTGTTCGACATAAAAAACACAGAATATTTCTGAAAAAAAAATTTTTTTTTTCGTATAAAATTACATTAAAAAATATTTTAATTGAAAAATTACCCTTAGATTTTAGCAGAAAGCATTCATTATAATACAAAAAACAAACTCAAAAAAGTTCATAAGAATATTTCGTTTATCTTAAGAAACATCACTCTTACCGTTAACCATTATGTTAAAAACAAACATTCTTCAGAAAATGCAAAATAAAGCTTATATTTGCAATAAAACTTTTTAAAGATTTAGGAAGGTATTAAAAATCTCCAGATTTGTATGTTGTGCCTTGCTGAACCTTATACTTCAAACTTTTACATTTTTGACGGGTCTTTCTTTTTTTACGAGACAGTTTCTTATCTGGTTTAGAATGCCTTGTTCAATCAACAATTCTCGTTCTGGCAAGGTACCAAAAATATCCTTTCATTTCAGAACATAATTTCATTCCTAACTTTAAAGTAGAGGTAATAGACTAGCAAACCCAGAATTTAAAAGTATTATTGCGATATAATTCCTTAAACGGAGTGTTTGTAGCTCAACAAAGTTGTCTTTTGGCATTATACTCCACATGACAGTGTTAAGAATTTCACTGCAGTTCTGAGCTTTCCCGTGAAGACATTTTCTTAGAAGATTTTGATCGCAAAATTTCTTATAAGTCTTTTTAATAGAATTAATAACTGAATTTGGAAGACCCGTTGTGATTTTTCTTTCAACGTTTCTCCATCAAATTCTGCTCTCTGGAAATCTCTAATTTTTCGAATAAAACCTTCTTCCGTGATTTCAAAAATTCTTCAAGGGAGAACAAACGCTAACTGCCTTTCTAACATGTCACTGAAAGGTTTTTTGTTTGCATTTGACTTGTATGCTGTCTTGTGAATTAAAATTATATAAGTCTTTTTTCCTGAAATATTGTTTTGATTTTTTTACTTGACTAACATTGTAGTAGTAATATTACTACTGGAGCATCGTAAAAATACAAAAAAAGTGTAAGTGCAGATTGTACTGAAAAAGTATAGATTGCCTAAATTAAAATAATTTATGCTAGAATAGCTGAATTTCTAAATTAAGAAATATAAGTATTTTCAATCAAGATTACAGTTTTTTATGAAGCTTACATTGACTGGGTATGCTTCCTAAAAAAACTACTCTGATCAAAACCAAATGCCTGAAAAGTTACGGTCTTAACTTTTTGCGTAAAGCATATTGTTTTTAATGTTCATATCTTATTACATGCTAGTGTTACATAAGATACATTAAAGATTTTAAGTTACTGCAATTTGTGATTGTCTTAAATAAGTTTTTGGAATAACATTGTTAAAAACAATTTAATTTTCAACATGTTGAACTGCATAATTATTATCTGGTACACTTTATAGAAATACCTCTTTGTTTTATTGAATTTTCCTAACAATCATTTTATAGTTTTCTTTGTCGTGATTCAAATTTCTCATTTTGCGTCGTGTTAAATTTTGAAGTATGGAGTCCCAGCTCAGCTTTCATCCTTGTTACGTCTCAATGATTCAATATTTCAAGGCCGACACTAATAACCTCAGTTTTGATTCGCCTGCCTGACGTTAATCTATGATTTCATATAAAATTTTCTGTCGTAGATTCAAATCAGATTTTTTGTCAATTTTTAAAATTATTGTTACTTAATCATCAGGAGGAGGAAATCAAAGATGATGTTTGATGGTTCAGTTATAGAAAAATCCTAGATTTAAACTCTTTGAGCGATTTATCGAATCCTTTGGAGAGCACGTTGATTGTGTCTATTTATACTACAAACTTAATTATTCTATAAATAAAAGGTAATTTGTGACAGTCCAATTTGTACAGAAGGCCTTGGAATTTATGAATAATATTTCTAAAGTTGTAACCAGGATCGTTATGGTATAGCAGAATAGCTGTGCGAAACTGGCTTGGGCATTTCGATGGAGAATCAATAAACAAATATATTCAACCTAATAAGTCAACACTACTCAAGATTTGGTTCTATTTTCAGAAGTTATTGATTGTAATTAATATGGGATTCGAAGTTATTTTAGCCGAGGATGGATTCCGCTATCTATATACTCATTTGCGGAGAAACTAATGAATAAAAAAAATTCTTTTGAAAACATAACAATTATGAGAAAAATAAATATTAAAGTAAATTTGACCTTTAGAAGAATATATAGCTATTAAATTAGCTTCAAAAACAGAAGTTTGGGAGGGTTTTATTACTTATTTTATTGTTCTGTACTTTCTGATCCTGTGATATCCGAAGAATACAAAAGATTGTTGATTTTATGAAAGCCCAACAAAAAAAAAGGGGATGGGGTAAAGATCTGGTTTAGAACCACTCAAATAACTGTGAATATGCCCTGCATATGATTAATCATTAATACATTTAGTGCAAATGTCAAAGAGATTTTTCTGTCACAAAACGAGGTGTGACCACTGGCCGTCTAAGCAAATGCCATTTGGAAGCTTTTTACACAATCAAAAAAGAGAACTGTGTCCGGGCTCTTCTCAAATATCAGTAAATTATTGAGTTTTAATTCCAAATCAGGTATAGCAGTACCATAGAACCATAATCTCCATAGAACAATATCGTCAGCGAACATTGCGATTCTAATCCCAGAAGAAGTCACTTTCTCTATACCAGCTAAATACATAGAGGAAAGTGTACGGCTAAGAACAGAGCCTTGAGCTACGCCTTGGCTGATTTTGAATGAATCCGAAAAGTTTTGTTAAGTTTTACTTTAATGAATCTTCTCTGCAAGAAGTCTGAGACCCAAGATAAGTTTCTTTCTCGGATGTTGAAGGAATCATGTAGCTGTAAAATCAATTTGTGATTCCAAACTCTATCAAAAGCCTTCATGAGGTCTAAAACAGCGTCCACAGTTTGATGAGTTAGTTTAAAATTATGAGCGTCTCTAATAGTTTAAAAATGCCAAATAGAATTTGGTCCGTTTTACATTGACTCCTTCTAAAGTCGTTTGGCTCGTGTGGCATTAAATTATTTTTGTCTAAAAATTAAGACATTTAGTGCAAATATCAAAGACTTTCTTTCTGTCACAAAACGAGAAGCTCTTGATGTGACCACTGGCCGGCCGAATAAATTCTATCAGGAAGCTTTTAATGCAATCAAAAGAGAGAACTGAGGGTCTGGTCTGCTTCTCAAATATCAGTAATGTGTGGGAAATTTTGACAACACCATGATATTCTGTAACTATTTGATAGAGATGACAAAAAGAGAGATGATGTCTTAAAGAGATGACATTCTCTATGACTCTGTATTGCGTTTTTTATTAGGAGAGGCTTGCTTATTATTAGAGGATCTAGTTTTCTGGGTGATAAAATAGAGATCTTGAATATTCAAAAGGTATTCGTCGAAGATTCTAAGATATATTTAAAACGTCAATTATACTTGTAACTTTCCTTTCTGTCCAACTAGTTCTTAAGAATATAAGCCCCCCTGGAAAAGCGAAAATGCTTATATCTAGGAAGAACATTTATAGCATTTTAAAAATGATGAAGCAGTTGCAAACGTAGTCTGACTGTGGATTCCGCCACTTTCTCTTTTAATGTGGATATATATCATTTCGGTCTTCAAGATTTAAGAATAAGACATCGCAGCAGCGAAATTTGATCCATTGGAATTTCTGTATGTGAAATTCGTAACAGCAGAAACCAATACATACGTGTTTTATTTGGGAAAAAAATGATACAGTCAGATTTCGTGTAAGAAAGTAGCGCGATTCGCGTGATGCAAACTTGGCGGTGGTGACGTTTATACATTAAGTATCAAATTATGATTTGAGACATAATTTATCTTTAAATACTGATGAAATCTCGAAAACAAATATGACAGAGAAAGGTTATTTTGACTTTTGAAGTTATACTTCTTATATTGGGCGTTTGGGAAGAAGGATGAGGGTAAAATTTACGATGCGCGCGCACGCCGTCACGGATGTGACGCAAAACCGTCACGAATGTGACGCACACCGTCATGGATGCGAATATGCTTTGTCTAGAAATATATAGAATGGGACAAATCATTCTCGCCTTCCAAAATCCCCGAAAAATATTTCTCTTCATTTCCCTGAAGAGGGGCACCCAGGTTTGAACCGGGGACCTCTCGATCTGCAGTCGAATGCTTTACCGCTAAGATATACCCCCGCGTCAGCGAACCTTTGCTTTGCGTTCCGTAGGAACGGATACGAAAATGCTTTGTCTAGAAATATACAGAATGGGACAGATCATTAACGCCTTCAAAATTCTCAGAAAAATATTTTTCTTCAATTCCCTGAAAAGGGGGCACCCAGGTTCTAACCGGGGACCTCTCGATCTGCAGTCGAATACTCTACCACTGAGATATACCCCGCGTCAGCGAATCTTTGTTTTGCTTTGCGTAGGAACGGATACGAAAATGCTTTGTCTAGAAATATACAGAATAGAACAGATCATTCCCGCCTTCGAAATTCCCCAAAAAAATACTTCTTTACTATATTAGTTATACTTCTTTTTGGGAGTTAGAGGGAAAAAGGTAGAGGGTAAATTTTTACGATACGCGCTCTCAACGTTGTATAATATTTTAACATGCCACTTTTTTGGTGCTATGGGACTGATATTTGGGGCATCATAAAAACTATTGTTATAAACCATATCTGTTGGGACGCATCCCCCCTGTGCATTCCCTCCCTCTACAGCATTTTGGCCAATATCTCGGCATCCGAGCCTCACGGTCCATTTGGACCTGGCTCATTCGATCCCTCTCTATCTGCTCTCCCAATTATTATAATTTCATGCTCATAGGGCTCTTTCTTCCATAGTTTTTAATTGTTTTAAATTTGTTTTACTTAACAATATCTTGGCTCCTGTTCGAGTCTCGGACATGAGATTTGAACCAATTGTTCCACTCGTCGAGACCCATCCAGTCATCTACTTCATTCCCATTGTGTAAAGGGGAGGGCTTAAGCACTAAAATATTGTGCTCCCATGTTAATCCTATGGGAACTGGAAAAAATTTCACCCTCCTAAGCAATTAAACTTGGAACGATTTTTGGTGCTCCGCCATATTTTCGTATTAGCGCGAGCTTTACGTTTAATTGGCCCCCCCCTACAGGGCTTCCCCAGAAATAACTTTAATCCTATTGCACCTTGGTCGACCGCACCGGCTGGATTCGATTGTTCTTCCTATGAGCACCCTAGATATATTTTTTCAGGACCGTAGCTCCATTTCTTCACCCATATTTAACATTTTTAAATTATTTTAAAGATAATTTTTTTAAATCCAGCTTAGCTCCGAGGAATTTTGAGATTCGTTAATGAAACTCGGACCATAGGTTCTCCTCGTTGAGCTGTTACATCTGTTATAATTCATGTGTAGACAGTGGGCTTAGGGGGGGATATCACTAAAATTAGAATCCCCGTGTTATTTCTATTGGGTTCGATCTTTTGATGACGTAACGATATTACAGAGATGGAAGGATAAAACTTTGGGATCACTTACTACTCTGTATATCTCTGGGATGTACGTGACCATTTACGTCACAGTTGTAACCCCCGGGGGGGGAGTTAGTTTCGTATTCATTTCCAGAGGTAGCACCGCCCCATTTGCAACTACAGACTCTGGAACGGATCGAATGGATTCCTTTTGTGTTTCCTCACAACCAGGACCAATTTCGAGTTGCTTGGTGTCCTGCTTCTACTTTATTTAATTATGTTTTAAATGTTTTAATTATTTTAAAATGACCATAACTCGGGGGCACTTCAGGAAGATGTCTTAATTTTCTCAGGAAATATTCTTCCCGTCGAGACATTCAATGTGAGGTCTCAAGTGTCACATTCGGTTCAACTCATTTCCTGGTACAGTCTGCCGAACCCTCCATGTTGTTGGTCCTATTGTCCCTGTGCGGGGGTGTTTAAATTTATTTAAATCGCGATTATCTCGAGTTTGGCTGGTCCGATTGACTGAAGGTTAGCATCGTTCAACTCTGCTCGTGACCGCCTTTCATCCTTGGCCCAGCTTGCTCTACTCAAGATTTTTAGAAATATTTTAATCTTGTTACGCCAAAGAAGTATAATTTCTTACGTGCGTACATAAGTACACACACACTTTTTTTGCCCTTTCCTCAGTTTTGTCGTTTAATTTTCTTTTAGGATAACATGTAAAATATTGTTTGCTGTTTGGTTCATGTTTGGATTACATTTTTGTAGTATCCAAGTTAAACATATGTTCATGAAATATTTTTCATTTTCTTACTTGCAACAGAAAAAATAAAATTTAAAAAAAAAAGTTTGGGCATTACTTTTGAACTTAATATAAACCACATGCCATGCATATTAGTAATTCTAATAAGCATACGCAAAACATACAATAATTTTTTTAATACTTCAGCCCATTTCAGATATTAATTTGTTAAACAAAGGTAGCATGCAAATGCTTTAAGAATTTATAAAAAAAAGTAAATGAATCTACATTTAGAAATAATTGCTTGCGAAATATTTTTAATGCAAAAATATTATTTTCATTCCTTTTTATTAATTTACTTATAGTTATTAATATTTATTTCAAACTTTTATTGAAGTTAAGGCAATTAATAATGCAAAATTCTATTCAATTTAAAATTTAATTGAACTACAATTAAAAGCTGCTAAATTTTACTAAAGTGAAGCATAATATACATTATATCTACGTTTAAACGAAATAAACTTAATTTTTGTGGCACATTTGGATAGACTTTATCACGATAAGGTATTCTCTTCTTCTGGAACATCATAATATCTACTAATTTTAAGCTGAAAAATTAAAAGTGCAATATTACCATTTTCTTTAGCTATTTGGAATTCTAAGAATAATAGAAAAGAATAATTTAAGTAAACTTACAAAGAAGTATTAGAATAAATTACTTTTGCGCTGTTATTGCAAGTTCTTTGAGGTTTTGGCTGCTCTTTGAAAGTTTTTTGGAAGTAAATATTTAAAGTTATTATTAGATTCTAACAATCAGTTCTTTATAACAATGTTTTTATAATTTTTAAATAAATACTTGAATTGTTGCATTTGGCAAAAATAAATAACTAGCTTTGTCTTGATAATGTTTATTAACAATGGTATTTGAAAGTTTTACAAAATATATTTTCTGTATTGTTACAATGTTTGACAGGAGGGCTTGGCTTTTCTTCATCTGAAATATTACTTTACAAAAATATTTTAATTCCTTTTCATTTCTTACATGCGATGTGAAACTAAAAACTAATAATGAATGAAACCTTTTAAAACACGTTATAAAAGCAACTTTATTTTTACTCAAATAGCTTTCCTTAAGTCCTGAATTGACGGACACTTTTATATATAAACTAATCATTAGCAATTTTCCGCATCTTATACTCCATGCTATTGAATCTTATGTAGCACACAGACATCTCTCCAAGGCAGATTTAAAGATATTCTCTATAATACGCTCAAAATTGTTACAGGTATCACAGGGATCTCAATTTTATCTTAATGATAACCACACAATTAAACTAACCTAAAATAGTGGCACCACCATCAATGTCTTAAATGCGCATCTCTATCTACTTTAAACATTCTTTAAAAAATAGAAAATTAAATTTAGTGTAGAAAAACCCTTCGCGGTTCTTTTCACAAAATGAAGAACATCAGTTCATATTTCCACTTTCTACAACACAAACATATCCTGCTCTCATTCTATGAAATACCTAAGTTTTATCCTTGATAAAACTCTCATCTGGAAACAGGAAAGTATATACATGTGAGAAAGGTTCCGCATCGCAGTGAAATGAACTTTCCTTCTAATTTGTCGAGACTCCCATTTAAACATAAATTTTTAAGTATTTCTCTACACTACAGTTCTGCATAAAAGTTTAGCACGCGCTTGTCCACTCTTGGTCTATGCTGCAAATACTAATATAGAAATCCTAGATAATGCACGAAAATTTATCACACAAATGATAGTTAAACCAAGCAAATACATAAGAAATAAAAACATTTATAATACTACTAAAATTTTAAAAAATCACGTTTAGAATATCGCCATTAAATATTTTCAAGATTTTCCACTTGCTGAAACTAACAATATAATTTTAATATTGAAAACTACATTCCTCACGGCTAAATTAAAAGACCTAGGAGAATTCTTCTTGGATTCTTTTAATCCACCTTATATTTATTCCATCTTTACTAATATTTTGTTTAGTAATCCTATTAAAAATTCTATTTTTATTCATTTACAAACACATTTCTTTAAATTTTCAATACTATTTCCTGTGCTGGACTCGCTCCGTCCTTTAACCCCATTCTCCATGAATATAGTGCATTTTAGCCAATGAACACGTTTTCTTTCACCTACATACAATTAATGTTTATACTACTGTGCTAATACAATATTCCAGTCTTCGCGACCTTTATCCTCTCCCCTAATGCTCAAATCCAGAACTTTTTTTTTGTATGAAAACAAAATTTCTGTTTTATTTTTCCAAACACGTCGAAAATTTTTCCAGATAAGGGCCGGAGTGTCACTGTGTGACCCAGTTGCCCCATGAACTCAACTTCAACCTTATTTTTTTCTTGCCAAACTCCGAGAGAAATCTCTTATTAAAATCCAATAACGTCACACTCAGATCAAGGATTATACATACAAACGCATTGTGTAGAATGAATCAAATGGTGGATTCCAACAACTCGAAACAAAAAGTTTTGATTTCATACGAAAACAGTGTCATCACTTAGAAGTAAATGAAGGAGGGAAAATTTTCAAACTTTCTTTCCCTTGTGATTTTCTTAGAGTTGCTGATAGATGCGAAATTCAAATCTTTAAAAAAACAAAGCATCACTTCTGGATTTCTGTCATTTTTTTCTTGGCAAAAATTCATCTAAAATTGACAATTTATTTTATTCAAACACTATATATTGTGACGGGTCTATCCGCGTTCCTTTAAAAACTAATCCTCTTGGGAAATATTGGGTTTTAAAAATTATTATATTATAAAGCTTCCTCCCCCGAACAAGAATATTTGACCATGCAAATTAAGACTTGTATGCAAAGTTAAAACTTTCAGGTTAGAAGAGAGCGAGAAAGTAGATTGCTATCGGCGAGCAGTGATTAATTCAACTTGAAGTGAGGCGTGGATATTTAGTAGCTGTTTATTATAAATATTAAAGTTGACGATCTGTGTCAACTAAGAATTAAATTAGATTAGGTAGCTCAGAAGTAGAAGCTATTGACTAATTGACTAGACGTAGGAGATTTAATTATATAAAGTCTTCTCATAGCTCGCATACCTCGTAAATTGCTTTCAATATTTGAAATCTGAGA
>BMAV01010019.1:7207-36424 GCA_019973955.1 Trichonephila inaurata madagascariensis
CAGGATTTCTCCTAGTTTTAGAACCTGCGTTGTCGCTCCTCAAAGATATCTTTTAAAGTCTAGTGATTTATCATTTTCGATAAATTTCATAATTAATATTACTCCTATTGCATATTTACTATTGAGATTAGATTAAGTAAAGTTTTTTTATTTTATAATGTCTATTGTTCATTAGTATGAACTCCGATTCGTCTCAGACTAAACATGTATACACTTATAATAAAAATTAAATAAATGATAATGAAAAAAATTGTTCTAAGTTAATGTTGCAGCCATTGCCTACTGCTACAATTAATTGTACTGATTATGAACACAAAATATGAGCCAAGGCAGTCTACTCATTATTTGATTAAATTCATTTATTATATTTTCAGATGCGATATGCATTTCCCCTGCTAACATTTAAAATTATTTTAATATCTCTATTTACAGAATTTGCATTGCTCCGTCAAACTTAATCATGAATTCAAATCCAAATCTTTATTTCAATAATCCCTTTCTTTCCAAATGATAAGAATATCACTCAGTTTCATTGCTGTGCATTTTTCAAAAGAATTTTCAATCTATTGAATTCTGTATTCGTAGATTTGGAAAATTTTCCATCCGTTTATTTATTTAAAATACATCTTCCTGTTATTAATACACGAGTGAACGGTATTAATCTTTGAAATAATAAATTTTACCTGCGGATTGACTTTTACAAATACATATAAATTTCGATATGCTTCTCTTCAAAATGTAATCCAATTGACCTTTCATACCTTCAGCTATAGATTAACACAGCATCAATCTCGTTTTATGATAATACGCCTTTCTTGTCTGCTCGAAAAAGTTTTACAATTCATTTAATATTTTAAGTAAAAGTGAACAACCTGCTGTAATCTCATTTAAATAAAGCCAGTGATCATTCGAAGTACTTAGTGAAATCCTTCAAATATTAAATCGGAAGAAAATAAAAATATACTTAAATTAGTTAACGTTGAATGATTTGCTTATTGTACAATAATTACAACGTTTTCACTGTGAAGTATATTTCTTAAATGCAATTCCTTTAGGACTTAAGTACGATGGCGAGTTTATTTAAAAATAAAAGGTAATGTTTATCTTAATTCCTTTCTTTGTTTTTTTTACCAGTTGTTTCTTTATCCGAATTTCTTTATTCTCATTCAATTCAGTGTTTATCTAGATTCAAATTCAACTGATTGCCATGATATCGTGTATTCCATTGGGACCTGTATAAAATAAGAACAATGTAAACAACAAGCTTTGTTCACTCGGAACGGATTTCTATTTGTTTATTTGTCTTCTTAAATTTTGAGCATTCTGTAATTTTGAAGCGTGCTACTCTAATTAAATTTCCTTTCAAAAGTTGATAATCAGTTTTAAGAAGATTTCGAATGCATTTGTTTATTTCTCAAGAAATATAGTGATTTTAATCTTCTCAATACCTGAGGAAGAAATTTCTTATTTCTTTTCGAATTTTTTCTGATTCGTATAGAGATAAATAAAACTAGTCTTATGTTAATTAATATCTATTTGAACAGTTAATCTTCTCCGTTGTATAAGCTTAGATGTAATACTGAAAAAAAAATTTTTATTTTAGATAAATATTCGTAAGCATTAAAGTCTATCTTTCTTTCTTTATACATATTAAGTAAATATTGTGTAGTATCCTTACCAAGTCTGATTACATGATGTATTTTATTATCTAAATCAAAATTTTGAGTCCTGCTGTTTAACGAATGCTGCTGTTAATCAACATTCGCTTAGAAACGTCCTCGAATATATTTTGTTCTAAAATGAAAGATTGTATTTTCAAACTTTTCTTCTATCATATATCTTAGTGATTATAGTTTTTATCTTCCGATTGGTAAGAGGGAATATTTTAAATTTATTTACGTTTTTTTTGCTCTAACGTTTACTTTTTTTTTATTAGAATTCACGACAAACACGTGTTTTCTATTGAATTCAAAAACTGGCATTACACTTGTGTTCTGCTTGCTGTTCTCCTTGTTAAATTTAGATAAAATTTCTAGTTTGATAATTTGGTGAAGATGTCAAACATTAAAATTTTTCAAAAAGTTTTTCAAAATTTAAAAAAAATAAAATTTATATTATGCGTGTATTTTTAAATCAAGGACATTGCCTTTGCCCATTATTATTGTTGAAAAATATGTACTATTCAGAAGAAAGTTTTTTTAAAAATCAAAAGTTGACAACACAGAGCACAAACACATAGACTGCAAACACTTGATGACTTATCATGTGACTATGACGTCACATGAATTAATGAACTGATTGGCTGGAACAAGAGGCTGTCGTTACCATGTGACTACGACGTCACATGATTTTAACCCATAAGCATCGAATACGTTCTCTACCTTGCAAATAAATATTTATTCTTATAACTCAACCTTTTGCAGTACCGTAGCGGTCAATAGAGAGAGATAATTTCAAGTTGAACATATTTATTTGTCTCTAGAAACCTATTTAGAAAAGTTCACATAATCATTCATACTGATACTGATTATAAAACATTTAATTTTATGCACTGTTTTAACAATTATTTTACAGAACTTTTTCTATTTCAAGTAAGCTTCCTGCATAATTCACTAGTTCATCTTAAAAATCCCTAAAAATGTTTGAACTATTTATTTGCATTCTAAAATATGAAATTAAAAGAGAATATTGGTAAGAATTCAGAAAAAAATACCAGATGGATATTTTTAAGAAATTAAATATAACATCGTGTTATTTCTTATTTCTTTGAACAATATTTATTAAATATTAAGATTTAAAATTTTTACATGGGAAATTAAAATGAGACAGTTCGTAAAATTTAAATACTCTATTAATAAAGCTACATGTACTTAAAGAATCAACTATCATCATTATTTCTGTTAAAAATCATTACCCAGATCATTAATTAGAAAGAATTAGTTTTCCAAAATCTGATATATGTATCTGAGATTTTTAGAGTAATAAAATTCAGTGAACTAAAAAGCAATGAATCTTTCTAGGAAATTCTATGCCATTCTTTCTTTTAGATAGTAATTCAATATTTAAAAAAAAATGAACCTCCAATTACGGTTTTTTGTTCTTAACATCAGAAACAATATTAGACAGATAAAGCTACTATTGTTTTTCTATTGATTTCTTTTTAAAAAATCTTACATTTTTCCTAAGTCTAATTGATTATTCCAAGAATTTTGAAGAAAACTTATTGAATATAAAATCGATAGGCAAACTTTTCAAGCGCATTACATTTTTCCCTACTTCGACTACTTAAAGCTGTATTTTTATAAGATAGTGGTGGTCGATAAACAACACAGAAATTATCCCCTGAGTTAGGTCATGCAAAAGTAACTAAATTCTATATTTTGCACTATATTTTTACTTACATTAGTTGCAATGTCTTAAAAAATACATATATTACTTAGTGCTTCTCAAAGTTTCAAGATTTGCGACTCAATTTTCAATCATAATTTTGATCGAGCCCCCTCCATACAATAATAATGTATTGAATACAATAAAAATATACTTTAACGTTAAAGATAAAATGCAACCATATAAATTATCAAGACATGTATTACATTTTGTACATGGTTAGACCATGGAAGGCACTAGTAATTATTAAACTTGTTTTTAATTTAGTATTGATAAACTAATTATTAAAAACTTGTGCAGTACTGATACATTCTTAAGTATATTATACCAATGTAAATGTGTATTTCATTTTTATTATGTCAGAATGTATTTTTTTTTGCTTTCTTTCAGTAAATCAATATTTATTTTAATTAAAATTAATAAATTAGTATTTCGACTTTTCAATAGGCTCGCCTCCCCTCACACAGGGGTATCATGCCCCCCTAGGGGGTGCACCTTACAGTTTGAGAAACGCTGAAAAGATGCATTGGAAAGACCGTACCACTATGCTCTTGTATGAACTGCATTAGAAGGAAGAAAATAAGGAATCCAAATGTTTTCATAAACAACATTTTTTTTGTCTGGTTGCCTTTTCTTTTTTCTTTTTTGTTTCTTATAAAGTATCGGAAAATGAAGCAACTCTTACAAATTTTTAAATGGAATAAAGTAACGCGATATACAAAATAGCTTTGCTGTTGTAAAGCATTTAGTGCTGCGACGAATACAAAAAGAGCGTCTTATTGGAAACAAGGTTATTCATAATTCTCTCCAAGGTTTCGCAGCCATATAAAAAAAAGTTTGAGATGAATACATCAAAAAAGAATATATGAAAGAATGCAGCAAATATTCAAGTTTTATTTACATGTTTTACAAATGTTCTATATGTGAACCTTTGATCTCACGATAGTCCAGTTCCTGTCACACATTTTCTCAATATGGGACTATCAACGTTATTGCTGTCAATAAAGATGATAATATACTTTGTTGAGAGCAGAGTGTAACAGAAATGGGACTATCACATTGATGTATGCCGTGTGACCAAGGATTCACAAATAGAACACCTATAAAATTCATTGATCGTACAAGGTGTCCTCGTCAGAAGTATCGATACTTCTGCAAATATCACTGAATTATTTTCAGGAAGATAATATTAATTATTTACATTTAACAATGAGTGTATAAAGAACTGAATATTTGTTTAGTGTACATCGCTGCCATTATTTTATCTGTACCATTTTAAATATTTAAAATACTTAGTTACCGTTTGTTTATTTTGAGAAATACGTGTGACGGGCTCACGCATCTTTTCTTTAACATAACCTCTGGGTCCTTTGGGGGTCAAGATTAATGGCAACTCTTTTCCAACCAAAACCCAAGAAGTGAAATGTGAAAAAGAAATGCAAATAAGATAGCTTTTAAATAACAGAAGTTTCAGCAAGTGAAATGGCAATTTTGGGGAATGGTATGTGTGAAAGAGACAAGTGTGAATTGACAGCCAATCACGAAATTACCTGGAAAATAAGCCATTAAATCAAGGTGCATACCATTGCACGAGCGCCCAGACGTTTCTTCACAAGATTGAATCTAAATTTGGATTAAGGTAGGAAGGATTATTTGAAATTATAACTTGTAATATTATTAGAAATGAGAGTAGGCGGATTAAACTAATTGTAGTGGTCTAAATTACGCGATTCGGTTTAACTATTACTGTGTGTTTGTTCATTATAGATTCTCGCTTAATTAATATTATCTAAATTGTTAGACATTTAAGTTCTATTCTTAATAAAGTCATATTAAGAATCAAAAATGTCTATTTCTTTTGCAAACCCTACACCTCTAGCTCACGCTGACAATCAAAGATAAGGTCACCATAGGGGGGCGGTATCACATATGATAAAAACATTTTATAGAGAAATTTATTAACCGGTATCATTACCTTTAAGATGAACTGAGACTTACCTTTAACATACCGTTAACTAAATTTCAATCTCATAGTACTCCCATTCATAATAGTATTTATCTTTTTGAAAATGTACGATCTATTTTCAAGTATGAAAAAAAATGTTAAGTTTTTGTTTTCTTTTTTCCCCTCCATTTAAAAGGATAACAAATAAGTTTCAGCCGTGTTTTACCACAATGTAGGCATTTAAATATTTTATTGAAGCTATTGTTCATCAATAGCCTCTACTTTCTCCAACTTTCTGGTAGCATACGGATATTGCGTCCGAGAATGGTTCGTCTTTTGAGGCTATCTACAAAATTTTTGGTATCTTCATATAATTTGAAAAGCTGCTAAAACAGCTCATCGATCGGAACAAGAAGGAGCAATGACTTGTGAATACGGCGGGTGGTGTAAGACTTCCCTATTGAGTGCTTTCAAGTAGGTTTTGATCTGCTCCGCAGCATGTGGTTGTAGTGAGAGCATTTTTATTGGATTCTTGGCTCAATTTCATCAGTTGTATTCGGTAGAAAGCCGCAGTAATGGTTTTGTTACGCTTGAACAATTCAGAATACACGACTGTAGCTCAGTGTTTCTCGAACGTTCAACATTTGCGACCCAATATTTAATCATAATTTTCATCCCCCCCCCCTCCCATCACTCAATAACAATGTATTAATTTCATAAATACGTTAAAGCTGCAATGCGACTTAAACCTCTGAAGAGCCATCGCCCATATAAATGTCTCGCTCAATCAAAACATTAATTTTCACGGACATATATATACGTCTTTCCGAAGTTCGATCTTTTGTGTGCACTGCTATCCATAAAATTATTCCAAAGGCTTTGGAATGTAATAAAATGTTCTTGACAGTGTTTACGAAGGTTTTACTTATTTCAGAGGATTTGCTTTTTTATTCATTTTCGTGGGGGGGGGGGGGGGGGGCAAGGGCATCACATACTCGTGCCTATGTGAAAAAAGGTAGACTGGTAATCATTAAACTTGTTCGTAACTTAGTATTGTTAAATTAATTATAAAATGCATTGTGTAGTACTGATACATTTATAAGTGTATTATATCAGTGTAAATGTGTATTTTATTTTTAATTATGTCAAAATGTATTTGGTTTGTTTACTTTCAGTAAATTAAAAATAAAAATTTAATAATTTAAAGCGACGTGACGATTTTAAACGATGCTTGAGGAGTTTCTCCTGATGTAAGTGAAAGCTCTTGTATTTGGCCGGAATCTCCCTCCAATAATCTTCTGCTAATTTCTTCGTCTTCGATGGCAGACTCTCTGCTCTGAAACTTTTGAAAAAATTCATGACAACTTCTCTCACACAAAGCAGACTCGCCATATTCTTCAACAAGCAATCGATGCGCTTTAGGCAGAGTTCTTCAAATTAAAGTAGAAAATGATGCTTTTACGGCTTAAAACTCAACATTTTCACTAGAAGCTGATACAGAATCGCTAATACTCACGGTAATGGTGTGAGATGTCCAACCTTAGGGTATATGAAGTTTTATATCTATAAAGGTTTCAGCCATAACTTACTAGTAAGATAAAATTTTGTTAAACAGTGAAAACTTATTTGTACTCCCTATATTTCTGAATATTTTTTTTATATTTCTTTCACTTTTTCTGAACACTGAGACATTAGCTTTGTCTAATAAACTAATGTTACAATACACAATGTAAAACTGATAATTATTTTCCCTTAAAAAAAATTTACTAAATAAAATTTTAAATATAATGAAATTATTTATTAAATCTAATTAAGGAAATAAAGAATAACTAGTAAATGCTTAGTCACATTTTGTCTTGAAATATATCAACAATTTTTTCTTCATATGTTGATAATTTTTCTTCTTAATTCCTTTAGTAGCAATTTTTTCACAACTTCTTGTGGCAGCGGTAGCCTAGTGGTCAAGGTATCGGATCGTGGCTGGGATGTCATGAGCTCGAGCCCAGTACTACTAAAGACCCGTCGTGTAGAGGAGGCGATGCACGTTAAATCTGTCGAGAGTTCAAACGTCCTCCCGTTGGTGTGGTAGTCAGGAGAGTTGAGTGCCAGCTCGGGTGGCGTCTTCATCACTTCACCATGGTTCACATGGTCCGTCACCAAAAGCCCTCATGTAGCTGAACAGTGCGACGTTAGTATTCATAACTTCTCAATTTTCTAGATTTCCACTGTAAATTGTTTATGTACAGGTAGAATAAGAAACACTCATTTCAGTAATGTCCATCATATCTTCAAAAAAGTACTTTTTATATCATGTTTCAATTTAATATATTGATTTCAATCGAGCATGTATACATTAAAATAACTGTTTGTTTGCAATTAACGATATCAAATGCTATAAGTGAATAATAAATTATTAACTATATTTCATATTACTTTTATCAGCGATTCTCAACCTTATTTTTGTTGCGCGGTAAACTTTTAACTATATCAAAATTTGACGGCACTCTAACAATAAAATAATTTTGAAAGAACTGATCTATATTTCACTTTGTAAAATAGTTTATGATAGTAATTTTCAATGTTAAATAAACTAACATGTACGACAAAGTCTACAAAATGTTTATTGAGTAATTACTTACAATTATAAAAGTATTTATGTGCGAAATTTGAGCTTGATTAGTTTTGATAATTTCGTTATTATTTGATCGTAAACATGCTAATGCTAATCTTCTTTCATCATCTACATTTAAAAGTCTCGATCTTTCTTTTCATTTTTTTATTTGTTAATGCAGAATATCCGAGTTCATACAAATAAGATGTAGAAAGTTGTAACAATATTTTTAAAACCTTTTTGACAATTATAAGCTAATCACCTCTAATTTTAGTCCAAAAGGAATTAAATGACTTTTTCGAATGTTTTTAAATTAAGTCTCGATTATTACAGAGTGAAATTAGTTCTTCCTCTTCATTTAAAGCTAATTCATATACAGATTTACCCGTTATCTCAAATGGGTTACGAACCAATCATTTTTTTATTCAAATTTGGGAAGTAATGAATAACTCTCGTCCCTAGTGTTGTCAAATGATCAATAACAGTTTTATGAATAGTTTTACAACAGTCTTTTGGAATTAATTCATACTTTTTCAAATTAATTTCCTTTGCTTTATTCTACCTTAAAGATTTTTTTTAAAATCCACCATTTTTTTATAAGAGAATAATTAATAACTTTTTAAAAAAAAGTTGGCGACACACTTCAAGAATTTGGCGTCACACAAAAGTGCTGCGACACAGTGGTTGAGAATCACTGACTTTTACATAGATATTACTTTTTCTAATTCTATTAGTTGTACAAAATTAATTCACTGAATGCTTCTTGCGAAGATACCTCTCTCCTCTGTAAATTATGATTCAAATGCACCTCTCGAGTTTAAAATTTATTACATAGATTTTTCGTTAGATTGTAGAAAGATATCAGGATACATAAAAAAAACGAAAGGTAATTCCATTATTACTAAAATAGGTAGAAAAATTTAAACTGGAAATCTCTAGTTGGAAATAAACTTATTTTAGATTGAAATCATTTTCAACTCCTTCGAGCGCTTTATAAAGATAGGAACTTACAGCATACAACACACTTGGGGTTTAAATTTAAAAATAATGTACAATAAAAAGAAAGGAAGAAGCATTTATATCAAAAATTAAAAATTTTCACAAAACATGTAAAAATAATTTTTTTATTTTATATTTATATGTTATTTCTTATCGCGTTCGCAAAACTTTTAACAAATTCACTGTAATAATTTACATCTTTTTCCGAATTTGGTACTTGATATCACAAACATATGGGCAACAAACTAATTTTTTAATATTAATAATATAACAAGGGTTATATATAATTGTATAACTATTATTATTTAAGAATCCGGTAAATCCAAGTTTGTATATCTTAGTATTCGAGCTGCCATATCAATGAACGGTTAGGCATAGAATGGTGGCAAGTAGGGATTACAATACCGGACCAAATGTCCTATACCGGTGTCCGGTATTTTTTAGATCTTAATACCGGGATACCGGTTTTAATACCGGTAGTAGAAATTTTAGAAAAAGAAAGAAAACACAGGTTTTTTTGTGGTTGTTGTTTTATTTGCTAGTTACTTTATTAGAGAGTGTAAATATCACAAAAATAATTTGTAACTTATAAATTATAACAGTATATAAAGAATCACAAAAAAGAAAAGGAACATCTTATTTACTCTGTGCCACCATATTCTTTTCATCATATGAATAATGAAACCAAACCGAAGTACTATCAAATAATTTTTTGTTCTCTAAAGTTATTCTTATTCATTATTATGGGTTATTATCGATGAGTATATATATATAATGAATCTGAAAAATATTTTAAACCCTAAAATATGATATGCACAAATACAATGTTAATAACAAACTCAAAAATTTAAAATATATCGAAATATTACACACTTTATTCACAACCACAACCTTGTTTTCACATATACGAATATTAGACTATGAGTCCTGAGGCGTGTACAATATCACTCTGAGTTGTAATAGGATAGTTTTGGCCCACCTCCATCGATGATTCTCATATTTTATCACTTCTCTTGATTATACAGTGCAACTTTATATCCCCAATCTAATTAATTTTGCCTGTTAAGGAGACACACAAACAAAAACGTATACTATTTTGCTATGTTAGTGATTCCTGAACATATAATGGAGACAATTTTAAAGGATTTCTAGTAAATACCGAAAACCCGGTATTTAAATTTGTGAATACCGGTATTACAAAATTCTACAAATGGCTCAAAATACCGGTATTCGGTATCCTGGTTTACCGGTATTGCAATCTCTAGTGACAAGTGAAGAAATTCGAAACGAAGTACATGGTTGCAGATTCAAAGCCTGCGACACGTGCAAAATCGGGGTTGCCAATTTGGTGAGTTATCTTGAAAGTTGGTAAGGTTGCGATCGCACGTTAGTACCCCGAATTTTTAAACCCTGCCTTTAAACTTGATTTATTTTTTAAGTTAAGAAATGCTAACAATGACAGATTTCATAATTTCAAACCAAATGTTATATGACGCAAAATGACGCACACACAGGTATTTCATATGCCAAAACTTTAAACCAAGCTAAGTGGGGAAGCCCCATTTTTTTTAAACTAGCCTAAGTATTCTTATTATTTCACATGACCCATTTTCACGGAATCTTGACTCTACAAATGACTTAAGGTATCCGACTACGTTCGGAACCATGATTTTGCAAAAGCGTGTAAATGGACAATATTTATGATATTTAGTGTCACTTAGATTAGAATAAATGTATAAAATTGTTTTAAGGACATTATGACAAAAAAAATTATTTAAATACAATATTTTTGCAAAAAATTAACTTAGAATAACCTTTTTTCCAAATGTTCTCCTTTTGTAAAAAGATCCTTCTATTGTATTAATATTTTGCCTGTATTCAGCTCAGACCTCTGTACAGAGACTCAACTAGAATTTTTGAAATGCATAACTTGGAAGTCGGATTATCCATGTTTTACAAAAACAGAAGGGAGAAATTTTAAGAAAATACTCCGATAATTATTTCAATGGGTTGTAACTCTGAAAATAATTTGAATTTTTCAAAAATCATAGTTGAGCCTCTATACAGAGGTCTGAGCTATATTCAGGCAAAATATTAATACAATAGAAGCATTTTTTAGAAAAGGAGAACATTTGGAAAAAAGGTTATTCTGAGTTAATTTTTTGCCAAAATATTGTATTTAAATAATTTTTTTTGTCATAATGTCCTTCAAACAATTTTATACATTTATTCTAATCTAAGTGACACGAAATATCATGAAAATTATACATTTATGCGCTTTTTTAAAATCATGGTTCCGAACGTAGTCGGATACCTTAATACAATACTAAACTGAAAAGTTGACCTTAAAACATGGTAATGCGCACACATTTCCATTTACAATCATCATTAATACTTTGAAAATTTCATATTTTAACAAGCCATTAATTTCTTTTATAAAAACAATTGTTTTTTACGTGTACAAAAAAAACATACTTTACCTTTTTTTCTGTAATTTATTGTCAAGAGGATTATTATTTCAATGTGCTAAGAGGAATCAAATCAGCAAATCTGAAGGAGAATTTATGATATGAATCAGAATGACTTGAATTTATATTAATATTGAGACATTTCGTAGTGAGAATAAATGTTTCAAGCTCAGTTCCTATAAAAGTCAAGAAAAAAGTTTCTAGAGCTGTTTTTAAGACATAACAATTTTGTGGTTTAAATAAACATTGCTCTAGATCTGTATGAGGGTTGTTGGAGAAGAATTTTGTAAATTTTAAGTAACGTTAAGTAATGAGAAAATTTCATGAGCTTTTGTACGCCTCATTATTGTTTACTATTTCTCACGATAGGAAGACTCTGATATGCAAACCCATTTTAAGTACAGCGGTCTCTCTTATCTATTCTTTCAAAGAAGGGTTCAGAACTTGAATTCGCGTGACTCAGTGTTGTCACCTTAATTACATGGCAACCATATTCTCGTGTTATATAAGAAGACCTCCACCAATTTTATGGACAATAAATCACTGCCAAATCAACTACTATTTTTTTCTTATTCTTTATTCATTAGAAAATTCCATAAAGCAAAATAAGAAGAGAAATTTATGTCATGATAGTCAAGGATATTCGCGAAGTTTCTTGAAAAGCGATATTTGAATCAACTTATAATTTTAAGCCATTTCCTTTCAACGTGATATGGAAGAAAAGAGAGTGGAGAATCATATAAACCATTGAAACGAAGGTGTAACTAGATCCATTGCCAGTATTCTTTGTGTAGTTTTTATTCGGAGTTATAGTAAAATATCAGTTTCGAATATTTGATAGCTACTTTTGAAAGAAACAGGAAAGTTGAAATAAATCAGAACCAAAAGAAAGGTAATTATGTACACACATAGGTTATTCTATTACCTAATTAACGAGTACTTTTTTCGGGAAATTAATTAATTATTACAATTGAGCAAATTCTTTTAAATTGTTCCTCAAGTGTCCTATGAAAATATTTTATCACAAGAATCAAAGAAGATCGTTTTCATTTTATCGTCGTAATATATCGTGTTACAAAAAAATCTTTCACTTCAAATAAATTTTGGAAAGAAAACACATTAGAGTTTAATTTATATCTTAAGAAAAAAATATCCAAAAAAAACCAAAACTTTTTCTCAGACAGAGAGTTTATATTCTAGAAAAAAATAAGAAAAAGAGTTCATTCTAACAAAAATAAAAGAGAGAGCTCATTCCAAAATAATAAAAATAATCATTTGTTATAACTTCCTTTCCCATTTAATTGTTACAACCAGATTTATACCATAGATCCATACCATACATTTATTATTTATATTAATAATGACATTTCATTTTATTTTATTATTTACTTAAAAACCTTTTTTTTTTTTTCTTTTTTTAAATCTAAAATCTGAGAAGTTTAAAAATTTTAAAATCTGCTCTCTTATGCAAAAATAAAACAATCAGTTAAAATATTTAAAATTAGAAAGAGTAATTCAGAAAGAATATAATTCTTGATGTATTTACAACCTCTGTAAAATTCACTCCTTTTTTTTATCATTTCGTATAAATGTATGGCAATGTATCAATTTTATTACACTTCTGTTCCCACATTACGCAAATAAAAAGAAACTGTAAAGTACTGAACTTCCTAATTTCATTTATAAGCTTTTTAATATAGCTTTGAAGTCTAGATGAGAAATGTCACCTTAAACTAAAGAAATAGTCTACAAGATAAATTATCTAAGTTAGTGCACTATATGTAAGAGATTTCGTAATTCTTCTATATAGTCGCTGACTTTGATGTTTATTTGATAAGCTTGAAAACTTTGATAAATTTTGTTATCGTTTGCTACTTGCTCCTTATTTTTCTTAATTTTATTTAGTATATTCTTTTCTTAAGTAAAGACTTTCATTCGCTTTTTTTAACATATTTTCTTTTACTAAATAAGTTTGATCCGTAAAAGTGAAAATAATAATTAAATATCTTTTTTTATCTCTCACCTGAATTCAGGGTACATTTTAAGAAAATTATCAAATGCAATTTAAAGAAACTATATTTCAGCTAAAACTCCTGGTAAACTTTCAATATGTTTTTATGTAAATTCCTAAATTAAAGCAACATAAGTTAAGTTTACCACCATTCCAGAAAGAATCTCACAAAAAATGGTTTTATCAATAAATTGTAAACTGAAATGATAAATTCTCTAAAAAGGCTTTATTGTGCGCAATTTAACACATTTGATAAGAAAATAAAAAGTTCATCAACCAAATTCTTGTCGCGAGCTCTCACCCACGGAAGTGGGAAGACGTACCAAAAGAAGATACTTTTTAATAAAATAAAAACTTTTTTTATAACCATCGCCGCGCCTATCCAGTACATTGGCATGTGATAACATCTGCTGAGCCGTTGGGCTTGGGCTTGAATCACGGAGAAGGTATGGATGTTTTTAAATGTATACAGCCTTCGCGGTGTAGGGGTACTCTAAATACCCATCGAGTCGCAAGTCCTCTCGTGAGGTTGGTGGAAGAGGAAGAGAGGCCCCAGATCCCCCCCCCCATGGTGTTCTCCCTCAAAATTGGGGAATCGATCCAGATCACACTGTCAGCTGCATGGCGCTTTCAGGTACGGCAAACGACAGGCGTATACGTAGCCCTTTGCCGTGATGAATTTTGTGGGCCTAGATCTGAAGTTACTGTCGACCAGATGGCATGATTAATAACATTATAACCATCAAATCACTATCTAAATTCGACCTATACTAGGGAAGCCGTCAGGTTAAATACTACAAGGGTGAGTCGATAAATAGGTTTCCCCGGTCGACTGTTGTTAGAGTTGTGTAGGAAGTCAAAACATATAATGAGACATTAAAGATAAGACATAACTTTATTTTTCACATAAGTACCAAGTACATTGAGACATTTTTCATACCGCTTGATGAGCTTCAAAAAACCCTGAGAAAAAACGAGTCTTACAGTAGTCGCATATGATGTGTAACATCTAACATGTTATCCTAGTAAATACGCAATTGTAACTTATATCCTGAAAAAAATGAATCGGGTATGATTGGAAATAATTTTCTATCGAATAACTATATATTTAATGAAAATTTTATTTAATTAAAACAAGGAGTAATGTAATTTTTTTATCAAAATTAATCATTCTTGTTCAATTTGGGGAAGAGCGAAGATAATAGACTTATGATAAATAAAATATGACACAAAAACTTGTGATTTCAAAGTATTTAAAAACCGTTGAAAAACAACATCAATAACAGTACCACTGTTAGTTGTCGAAAAATTTTGATTTATGTTCATTTCGATCTTGAGTTCATCATTCAAAAAAAGTTATGAGTGACTTGGTTTTTGGGAAACTGAAGTTAAAGTTAAAATCCCCCGCAAAATCATGGGAAGCGAGTGATAGTTTTTTTAAAAGAGCTGAACAACCTTCGGTATATGGTAAAAGTACAAAATGCTAGAAATCTCCAATTTTTTTAACCGTTTTATTCGAAGAAATGTATACGACCACCAAATCACTGGCTGTCCTTTTCCAAATAAGCATTCTGCCGCACATCTTTTCCCCCAATATCGGACTAACAATACCAGTTCACTTGTTTGACAATAAGTAATGTCCATCTGAGGAGTCACAACATGTGAGTTGTTCTGTTTGCAATAGATCGCAACACCAACTGCTCTGTGGCCCAATCGTTTCAATTGTACGCAGGAATCGAAGTTAGGTATCGAAACACGTTCGTCATTATCTAGCCAAGTCTCTGACAATGTGAGTAATATACAATTTTGTGAAATAACTTCGAAATCAGTTTGGTGAGCCCTGAGACTTTGACAGTAGAGCTTAAGGATCGCAAGTTCATCCTGGGTGAGGTCTAATAAGACTTTCTGATATGTGCGAAGTGGATTCAGAGTATCGTTGGGTGGATGACCAGAGTACCTAGCTCTCTTTCGAGCTATAACCTCTTATCTTTAGGATTTTGAATGACTGACGAATTAACTCTTACCCTTTGTTAATTAAAAAAATACTTAAAAGGTAAAATATACTTATATGAGAGTAAAAAATAAAAATTTAAAACTATTAAAATTGTTTAAGTGCTAGAAAAATAGCTTCAAAAACGGTGCAAACACCGAGAATGAAAGAAAAATTCGATCAGTGGGTGGGCGGAGTGAGGCCTGACCAATAGGAATGCAGCTTAGAACTCAGTCGTTGTAGAAATGAGAGAAACATTAAATTATTAAAATCAGAAAAAAATAGCTTTTGTAA
Source organism: Trichonephila inaurata madagascariensis (assembly GCA_019973955.1). NCBI lineage: Eukaryota > Metazoa > Arthropoda > Arachnida > Araneae > Nephilidae > Trichonephila > Trichonephila inaurata. Next base: position 22,913 of record BMAV01010019.1, read on the forward strand.
AAGCTAATAAAAAATAAAATACATATAGAAAAAACAGGAAAGAACACGGAAATTTAAATTTGATCAAGAGAAATAATTTTTGGATTAAAATTAAAGTGATTTAAAAACTGCGAGCTCCCAGGAATTGAACCCGGAGCAATTCATTTGAAGTCAGCTTCTCTAATCACTAGGCTACAAGGGATAGTGGAAAGTGGTAAAGTAAGCTTCTAATATGGGTAAGAAGAATGAAATGAAAAGAAAAATTAAGAATTTTAAAATTGAATAGTGGATCCGAAAGAATGTTGCTGGATCTGTTAAAATTAGGAATCAGGAATATATTTTTCATTATCCTAGATCGACGAATTATTAGAGTTATCAATTTTATGAAGAAAGTTAGTTGCTAATTTTCTGATAAACTGTCTGATTAACATCATTTTGCTCACAGGTCTGAGGTCTTAATCCCTCATGAATCATTGAGCTTTTAATATTTTTCGGAGGATGATTCTTTCAGAAGCTTCAAATTGATTTATATGAGCACTCGAGTGCTTGATGGCTACTATAGTTGAGCCCCAATGCGAGGGCAGAGAAGAGACACCACCATGCACTCTCATTGGTCAATTCAAATAGCGCGTGCTTACGTCACTTCTTGTTACCTATTTCCGTCCCCTTTCACGAAATTACTCCCACAAATACCCAGCAACCGAGGGGGAAGATGTTTCACATCAAAAACTCAGGGCTTTACATACGGAAGGCGTTTACTTTTGCTTGGAATTTTTGGAGGTTGAAACCATCAGTGCTACGCGGTACTGTGATACCCTGTCGAAATTGAAAGAGGTGATTCGGAAAAAGCGGCTTGGCCTTCTCAAATCTGGCGTTTTGTTGTTGAATGACAATGTGAGACCATACTCAGCGACGGTAACGTAAAACTATATTGCAACTCTTGGTTGGGAGCGCATACACCATCCGTCATACAGTCTTATTCTCGCACCAAGTGACTTTCATCTATTTCTGGCTTTAAAGAGGAATCTCGCTTGAAGGCACTTTGGAAGCAATGCTGAAATCAAATAAGACGTTAAATGCTTCTTCCGTATGCAAAGCCCTGAATTCTTTCTGGGGAGCTTTTTGAAGTTTGTCAGGTGGAATGACATATTTCTCAATGTACTTGATACATATGTGGAAAAATAAAGTTATGTCTTTTATTTAATATCTCACTCTATGTTTTGGCTTTTATACACAACTCTGACCACATCGACAGGAGAAACTTATTTTCCGACTCACCCTCGTACATTAAATATCTGTAATAATAAATTCTCTCTCTCTCTCTCTCTCTCTCTCTCTTTACTTATCGTGGAAAATAGATCCTCGGCCATTCTGAGCGTCTTAAAAAGACCCTTCGCATCCTTTATCTTGAATCCCGGAAATTTTAAATAATACTTCTCCAACTCCGTATGACAACAATTGCCAACCTTTCTCTCGTTTTCTTCTCCACTTGACTTAAAATAGCATCTATCATTAACACAAATCGTGGTTTTTTTTTACAGAAAGTGATTTGATAATCATTTAACGTTATAGAGATATTTTCCATAGAAGTTCATGAATATGACCCGTTACAATCTTTATAATTAGATACAATATGACACTTCCCTTGACGTAAAATACTAAGAGAGTGTGCTCTGGTCATTTAAGTCAATTAAGGAAAACAATCACAAAAATCCTTTAATAAATCGAGTGTGGGACAGTTTCTCTTTCCTCTTGGTATTTATAAAATGCATCTTTTTCTGGTCACTTCTAAGTTTTGCATTTTCACAGTCACGCAATGCATATATGAAGAACTTCTTTTCAGAAATTTAAATACCAGAAACGATTAATAAAGTTGAGGAACAAACTTTGGAGATAAGTAAAATTTCAGTATATAATGACATAAAAATTTGGGGGGGGGGAGTACCATTGTAAAGAGGCAATTTAATCAAAATGGTCCATTTTTGGGTAAAAAAATCTATGTGAAATCAGTAATTATCGGGGACTAATGCGAAGTTGTCCTTTCATATATCTTTTTCGAAAGATATTTAAGTATCTCAAGTTTAACTGGTATTGTTACATTATGTTGAAAAAACTTTTAACGATTTTTATAATTGTAGAGTATAATACAAGTTTTTCCCTGGACCATCCTAATTCAGGTAATTATTCGATTATTCAAATACATCCTTTGCTATCTTATATCTACATATAAATTAACCATTAGCAACCATTTTGAAATTTTTTTATTAATGAGAAACGGGACTCATGGGAATAAAAAGCAGATAATGGGATATTAAAAACTGTTTTTTATGAAAGAGTTTGAAATCATAATCATTCGCTAAAATTTTTAAATTTATCTAGTGATTTGATTTTTTTCTTGATCTTGTGTCATAAAATAAATAAATATTGCAATTTTTATACAGCTTGTTTGTGTCTGCAAATCCTTTAAAAGTTTAGAAATGTTTATTGATGTAAATAGTAAATGTGTTTTGAATAAAGCCATAGTAATTTGAAAACTCATTTTGTTAAGTTGTCACTAAATTTAAGGAAGATAATTTATACACGAAAATTGCTTGAAAATAGTAATGCAGTTTGAGCTGCTGCAGAACACATATTGCAGATAAATACAAATACTTAAATTAGAGCTGTTTCTTTTAATAATTTGACGATTTTTTTAACGTTTCAAATGTTAAATATTTTACCATATAGGGGGAAAATTCTTGTCTGAAAAACCAGATACATTTATAATCTAAAGGTGTATTTGTAGTAGATCAAAAACATGAATAAAAATATCTTCAATGATTAGACTACAGATAAAATATAAGAACAAAAACTTTTTTTTTTAGCATTGAGGTTATTTAACCTAAATGAAAAAAAGATGACTTTTTCATCTAATAAAAAAAATCGAAGAAAGAAGAAAGTTTTTTTAAAAAAATTAAAATATATTTTTCTAAGAAATAGATTGAAAACGTGAATTTGTAAGAGATAAATTCATTCTACTTAATCCAAACTATATAGTTATTTTGAAATTAAACTTTAGCTTCTAAATGGTTTATCTTTTCTTAAAATATTTATTTGAAATAAAACAGATGCATTTCTTTTGTTTTACAAAGTTTGTTTTTAAAGTTTCTTTTCCTTTCTTTCAAATTGGCTGCATTTTGGCAGCTAATCCTTTGCAGATACGGCAAATCCAAAAGTGAAAGAGACATTCCATTGGAGGAACCGTCTAATGGCGGCTTCCACTACCAAATTTTTGTTGCTTAAATTAACTCAATTCAAGCTCTTGTCAGATGTTAAATGTTGCTGAGAGTACCAGACCCAAATTGTTACTCAAAGGATCTTTTAAATGCCATGTAATCATATGACATTTGTGTCTATGATTTTCGCCTTCAGAAAATCTTTCAAACCCATAACTTTGGGCTTACGATATTGTAATGGATGGGCTGTCGCATCTACCAGTGCACGAGAGTTAGAAGTAATATTAGCCTGAGTCAAAACAAACACAATTTATTAGCAAGTCCCAACAATGTAACAAATCTGAACAACCCAAGTTAGAAAATGCACCTTTAAATGAATATGTTAGCAAAAGCGAGGTATACGAGATAATTGAATATTTCATTATAAATTGATTCACTTACTCTAGGAACGTCCAAGCAATACATCTTCTAAATATTTGAAAAATTACGTTCTAAGTTAATATACTTCAATCCGACACTATTCCAGTTTAAACAGAAAATTGACTAAACCGTCAATCTCAAATATTAAGCAAATAATCTACGAATCACTCTTGACTAACGTTACATTAATCACTAACTGTTATCCTTCAGCTTCTAACCTCTCTCTCACCTCCGAATCTGAAGGTTAATGCTTTTATATAAGCCTTGATTTGCATAAGTCACGTCTTCTTCTTCGGGAGAAAGTTTTCAATAGAATAATATTTAAAGAAACAGTTTTACCCTAAAAGGATTAGAAGGAGGTTCGCGAATAAACCCGTTACAAAATGATCACGCTATCTTTAAGCCACCCAGCTTAGAAGAAATGTCTCAGCCTTGTATAAACATAGTATAAATTAAAAATTCGTTCTTATTTCCTCGCTGTTTGCTTCCAACAATTCAAATAGAATTTTACTTGTCGAATTTAGAATTGAGATTAAGTAGATTTTTGACTATAATTTTTCATAAATAAAATGTAGAATAATCAGTGCAATTTAATAAATCTCAAAAAAGTTATAACACTTCGTAAAATGGGCATTGTCCCTTTTCAGTTGATTGTTGTTATACGAATATAAGAACTGAGATATATATATATTTATTAAAACACTTTTAACGTCTGACAGATTAACTTTAGGGAAGTTCAGATTTATAAAACTTTTAGAGAGCAATCAATAAATTAACATGAAAAAAAAACCTGATACTTTTCCTGTAACTTTCACTTCCTTAGATGTAAGAGGTATATGCTAATGTATGCTAGTGGAAGAAATCACTTCGGCATGTTAAGAAATTTGAATATAAAGAATTCCGGGAAACTTCGAACATGCTAATTAACTAGATGTGGTGAATGAACAGAACATTTCTTTCTAACATGAGTACATATGAATTTATTATTCTTTATCAAATTTCCAATAAAACTTTAAATAAATATCTTTTTTTGTTGTTGTTAAATTTCTTTTTAAAAAAATAAGAAAAATCATTTCTGTAATTTTTTGATAAAGCAACTGTGCAAGAATTCTCGAGCCCGACAAACTGTAAAATTTTTACTTTACATTTATAGCATATAGGGCTTGATAAAATTGATAACTTGAATGTTAAGGATTAGTTCTAGTTGCAGTTTTTCAAATGCAATTGTTTATATTCGGAATATTGTGAAACGCATCACGCGTATGCTTTCCTGCACTAATATATTGCTTGTGGTAAAAAAAGTTTTACAAGGAAAAAAAAGTATTCCTTCCAGTATTAACTTGAATAGGATTTTGGTAAACCTGGAATATGGGAGCAGAGAGAGGTTACCTGATTGGTGACTTTGTCACTCTTGGCAACAGATTTGGAATTTTAACTCCAAGGAAACCTTAAGAAGTCTCTATAATCGATCCTTCTGGGAACTTCAATCAGGCTATATATAGGACCTTAGTTTTAGAATCTGTTTTTGGATTGCTTGCGGTAGGACTGAGAGATGATCTGCCTGAGTTCTTGGTAGTGGAACTGTTCTAGAAAACCGTTTTTGGAGCACTGTAAAGCTTGTGTACAACGAGTGCTTTTTTCCATCACTGTAAATAACATGTTTTAATATTTTTGTGTAATTACTTCATTTTGTCTTCGTCTTTATTCATTATTAAAATTGTTATTCAATTAATTGGATTCATAGGCTTGTTTTTTACCCACGCAAAGCTGCAACAACAGCTTTGTTTAATGACTAAATTGCCAGTTTGTACTGTTAGAATTCAGCAAAAAACATCGGGTTTTCCTTCATTTATAAAATAACTTGACGCTTTCTCATCACTGCTTCACAAAATGTGTAACTTTCAATTTTGCTTCTTTTGCAAAATCTAAAAATGTAAAAAATTTGAAATTCTGTCAATCATTTTGATGATTACTAGAAAATAATGGTTTTTCAGGGAAACTCACACTCCCTCTCAAACTTACAAAATACTGTGAACTGTGATAACAATACAATTTCTGAAATTAATAAGGAAAATTCTTTACTGAAAATGTTTATTTAAATTTTGTAAGATTCCATTTAATTTTTATGCGTTTTTGTTCTTTTAAACAACGTGTATTTCCCCTAAAAGAATGGTAGAAATAATTAGCAAAATTTTTGGATTACTGCTTTAGTAAAAAATGCACTGTCATGAAATCTAATCAGGAATTGAATAGATTGTATAGTACAGAACTTCGTATGGTATTATACTGCTATAAACTTAAGGCATAGTCTATAATTATTTACATAAAAATTATATTTATGAATACTTTACAGACATTTAATAATATTATCTAATCTGAACATTATACAATAGCCTTTTTTAGCATTAAAAAGGACCTTTTCTTAGTTTTTTTTTAAATAATTTCGTTAGATAATTGTATAATAACTAACGAAGTCTTTCGGTAATTGAATAAGTTCATTCAAAATTATTAAATTCCTCGCAATTTCCTGCTAATGCCAAGCATCCCAACATCAATAAAACAAGGGTTAAGTTTTCTTGGGAAAACTTTTAAAGCCCCTTTGCTGTCTCTCAACTCTGTTTAATAAGTTGCTTATTTCGTAAGTTACGATTCTTTCATGGCTTATAGTCGCCTCAGCGCAATATCCCTTGAAAACTCCGAAACTTCCTTCCCAATCCCTGCGGGTGTAATATAAGCTCCTTAAAAAGGCATCCTACCGGGTTGAAGTTCCCCATGTTAGTTTAAGTGAATATAATGTCTTGCGCTTTAAGTGTCGTGAAGAGTTGTTTTGAATTTGTTATTCAGTTCTCTTTTTAGCACTTTTCATCGCTTAATGATTGACCGTAAATCATAATTTCCATGGAGAACTAGAAGAAAATTGTTCTTCGGATTAATCCTCATTTAGTTAAACGAATATGAAATTATGTTTCTCCGTATGCCCCTTTAAGGTTTATGATTTTATACAGAAGTCAAAGTTTACAGTGAACTTATGGCTAAGGTAGTAAAAAGTCTATATTTTTATGCCGTTGCTAATTATTGTCGTAGAATTGAATTGCAGTTTGATATATTTATTAGTTTTAGAAATATTGGTAGATATAAAGACCGAGAAAAGTTAAATTATCTAAAAGTAAAACTTATTCACAGATTACTTTAATAAATTATTTCGAAAATATTATCAAAAACTAATGCAAATTTTAAAAATAAATTATTACTTCTTTCAATTAAATTACATAAATGAAAACGGAATGAAATCCATTCAGAATGATTTTAAAATTAAATGTACAAAATATTTTGCAGTAGAATCGAAGTAGTAAAAATATAGCTTATGGTTAGTAAGTAGGACATAAATTTAAAACTCTTTTTTTTTAGTCTAATCTTGATTTTTACAGAATTATAATATTCTTGTAAATTCAAATTAATTATTCTTCGAACAACTGTTATAAGTTGCTGTACAAGATACCTGAACTGAATTCCTGCATAAACAAAGTATATATTTATCTAATACTGATCGTTAGAAAGGAAATAGTTCAGGGTATCGTAAATATCTATCGATGTTATTTAATCCAAATCACCAGAGTAATTCTTAAGAACAAAAGGTTCTTTTTTCTCGCAGACCAGAAAGATAAAAGAATATATGAAAAAAATGGCAATTTCTTCTTATACAACCTTTTGATCCTGTAAGAGTTTAAAAAGAACAAGAAAAAAATATAGGTGGAAGTAATTTAACAATAGAAAGACTGAAATTTAGTATACATCTATATTGCCCAAAAGCAGTCAAAATGACTTCATTGTCGAAGAATGATTAATATGCAAAGGAATTTGCTTAAAATAAACTTTTAATATTTTTTTATATTATTTACAGTCATATAACAAGTTATTAGTAAATATTAACAATAAAAAAAATTTACTTCACTAGAAAAAAAATTTATTCAAAAAAATTCAAAGAAATTGTGTATTATATATGTAATTGTTTTTCTAATTGAAATTAAAAAGCAGTCAAAATGACTTCCTTGGGCAATCGAGTGTTAATGAATGAGTATAATTTTAATTAATGCATATTTGGTTAATATTTTAAGAAACTACAATACTTTGATTTATAAATTCCTGTTTAGTAGTATTTAAAGCCACACTGTTATTTTTAAAACATTATCAGTTGCTTTGAATTTTTTTCAACTGATAAGGAATTTAATAATAAAATAAATGACATATTCTTTAAAGATATACAATAAAAAATTACAAAATCATTTATATTTCTGAATTTAATTGAAAGAAAACTCTTCAAAAGCTCAAATTCAAATTATAACAGTAAGATTATATAAACAGGCACAATGATAAATTGTTGTTTTTAAAATTTCTTTGGAAGTTGAACATTCTTCCGGGCAATGGATTTGAATAAAGAATCATTTTCCATTATATGCAAAAACGTATTACTTTAAAACTTCCTAATATGTACTTTATTTACCGTAAAAAAGTTATATGCAACCAGTAAATATTTTGAATAGATATCTTTGATAAATGCATGGTAAAGAGATAGAGTTTGTTTCTTAATTAACGGAAAAGTGTCATATATGTAAAATCTTGTTCTTATATTTTTTATAATTTAAATCCAATTACGACTAGAAAATATTTTTAAACTCATTAGTACTAAATCTTACATACCCTTAAATTAGAAAATGTTTTATTAAGTTCGTACATTGATTAGTATATTGTTACATTTCTTAGATCGAGTAATATTATGAACGTGATAAAATGCATTTTTAAGTCTTACTGTTAGGAAATATTTTATGTGCATAACAATAATACTTTTCAATAAATAGCTAAAAAAAAACATATAATCTTGAAGAAATGTATCCATTATTACCATGTATATATATAAAATTATTTTATGATCTTTTTTATAAGGAATTCTAGATTATCCTTTAAGGTATCCGACTACGTTCGGAACCGTGATTTTGCAAAAGTGTGTAAATGGATAATATTTATGATATTGAGTGTCACTTAGATTAGAATACATGTATAAAATGGTTTTAAGGACATTATGACAAAAAGAATTATTTTAATACAATATTAAGGCAAAAAATTAACTTAGAATAACCTTTTTTCCAAATGTTCTCCTTTTGTAAAAAATGATTCTATTGTATTAATATTTTGCCTGTATTCAGCTCAGACCTCTGTACAGAGGCTCAACTAGAATTTTTGAAACGCATGACTTGGAAGTCGGTTTATCCATGTTTTACGAAAACAGAAGGGAGAAATTTTAAGAAAATACGCCAATAAATATTTGAAATGGTTGTAACTCTAAAAATAATTTGAATTTTTCAAAAATCCTAGTTGAACCTCTGTACAGAGGTCTGAGCTATATACAGGCAAAATATTAATACAATAGAAGCATTTTTTACAAAAGGAACATTTGGAAAAAAGGTTATTCTAAGTTAATTTTTTGCCAAAACATTGTATTTAAATAATTTTTTTTGTCATAATGTCCTTCAAACAACTTTATGCATGTATTCTAATCTAAGTGACACTAAATATCATGAAAATTATCCATTTATGCGCTTTTTTAAAATCATGGTTCCGAACGTAGTCGGATACCTTAAAAGCCTTATCTATTCAAAAATTTAGAGAAAGGGAAAAGACTAATACTTTAATTTCAACCATTGATTTAAAAATAGTTTCAAGAGTATGAATATTAGACACATGCGTAAACTTTTCGTTTTGTTTATATTGAATCATGTTGTCACGATCCTTCGACTTCGGGTGTGAGAGTGTTCGAATAAAGAGCTACCATTTCTCAATATAAATAATTCTATTGCCTTTTTCACTTAATAAACTTAATCCACTTAGAATGCACTTAAATAACTAAACCAGAGGATAAATAAAACATTTTAAATTAATTATAATAGAAATAAAAGCCCTTATCTATTATCCAGAGCGCTCTTGCTTCAATACTTGTTTAATCCTTCCTCTTGAACTAACCATATTAAATTCGACAACCGTTCGTTAACGCTATGCTTTCTCCTATCTCAATTTTCAACCATCATCCCGCCTACTCTACGATTAGCACTTAAATAGAAGCTCTCATTTACATAGAACCAAGGAACGGAAAGCGATTTTCAACTGAAATCACAGTTAAAAAGAGTATTTTACCCAAGAGGATTTGTAGAAAGCCTGAATAGAACCCGTTACAATGTTGAATAGGTAACTAAAACTAAATACATTCAGCTTTTAGTGGTGGTTACTTTAAAAAAAATTTCAAAGTAAACATTTCATCAAAAATTAAAATGAATTTTTTATCTGTCTATTAAACAGCTGAAAATCGTGCCCCCTTCCCAGTTTTCCTCGTATTTTTGTTTTGGGAAGAGTATAATTAGGATTAAAAAACCAAATTTTATCAATTCTCGTAGAAACTTCTTCACTCTAAAGCACTGGAATTCACTGTCACATAGTTTTGCTATTATGGTTGTTGTCTTTCCATTTAATATGTTCACTTGGTCCTAATGGAGAATTAATGAAATTTCAAGAGTTCTCAATAGTTGCTTTATTGAATAATGACGTGAGAAATGATTAGCGAAAAAATTTCAATGAGGAATCACGGGTGAGATTTTTTTTTCCTCATCGGATTTGTACTTGAGTTTCATTACTTTCTTTGAAATGTTTCATTAAAATGTACTTTTTTTCATTAATGATTTATTTAAAACTAGATGGTTTGTTTTCTTTATAAATTACTCTACTGTTCATCGTCTATTGAATGATGCATTTTTGTTTTAACTTGTACGTTTTGTTATGTTTCGGAATTTTCTCATGCGTTTTCTCTGAACAGGCTGCCAATTTCTATGAAACGCCGATGTAACTTATACTACATAATTTTCGATAAATTGTTTAATATCTTTATCAACACATTTTATTGGGCAATATCTAGTTTGTCACACAAAATGCTGCAATAAAAAATCCTGCATTACGATATAGAATGTAACTAAACTGATTTAGCAATTTGAAATTTTGTTCTTGATCATCAAATAAAATTCCAAAAACGACTACTTTATTTTATTATATGCACTTATTTGTTTTAATCACCATTGCAGATTATTTAAGAGGCTTTTAATTGCTATCTGTATTTTATAAATGCTAAGCGATGAAAAGCATTTGAAATGTAATTAAATTATTTTAATTCTTCTCACTGATGGCATCATAAACATTGAAGCTAAAATATAAAATTGTATAAATACAATTCTAGAATTCAACAGCACACCCTTAAACAGCAGTTAAGATGCTTACGAACATTAAACGATTTCTCTTGTTTTTTCTTGTTGATTCGATTTTAAAACCATAATCCATATCACTCTTTTAAATTATTTGTCCCATTCACTTCCAGGCAAATTTAGAACGTCTTGCCCTGGGTGCCGTGGCATTAACACTACGAGATAACTCGTAGCTGGAATAACTGAATAGGATTCCTGTACTAAGTGCCACTTACGATTAATCTCGTTAAGTGTTTTTTCCCAATAAAAATCTTCATATACAATGAAATTTTCTTTTCGTTTTAATTGATTTTACAAGCTTGTCACCTAATTTCATCTGGCGGCAGTCAGTAATACAGATATGTAATAAACTACGCTGAGAAAACCCTATAAAGATAAAGTAGATAAAAAGAGTTGTACAGAGTAAAATGGACTGAGAAGTAATAATTAGCAGATAAAATCAATTAGTAAGTGTACAATTCGAATTCTTACAGGAAAATGCGTACATGTTCTATAAGTAAAGACATCGAGAGGGAAAAAAAGATGAGGATGCTTCAATTTAGGGAATCAGTTATTTTACATTTGTGACGGGCTCATCGCGATTTCAACTAATTGTCCTCTTGGGATTCTTTGGGGCCAGAATGGCAATTCTTTCCAACCAACTCGAGAAGAGAAACGTGAATATTCAAATTAGCAATCTTATAAATAGTAGAAATTTAGCGTACGAGAGGTGGCTATGAAAAGTGAATATACGAGGGCTATGTTTACAAACGCCTAAATTAAAGTGAGAGGAAATCCTGCGTTCAAGATTCAATCTATCCGTACCTGTGCGATCAAGTTAAAGGTTTATACCATTCCACAAGGATAAAAGCCACGTCCGTTAGAATCAAATACATTGTTGTTTACCCAAGATATAGCGGTAAGACTGTTAACTTGAATTATTAAGAATTGTGTAGTTACTGAGCTTAGAAATAGTCGGTAGAGTTAGATATAGTGGTCGGTTACGCAATTATTTGGTAATACGAAAAGTGTGTCTTCACTCCAGATTCACTTGAATTGAATATTATTATTATTGTATATTTTGTTTATGTTAAGATCTTAATAAAGAGATATTAAGATAAACGATATGGCTTCTTCTTAGTTCCTTCCCACAAATCTAGGTCGCAAGGATAACGTAGAAGTGGGGCACCCCCGATCGGGTGCCTTACACATTTACTTGATGGCGAAGGAGGCAAAGAAAGAGAAACCATCAACAAAGGTACAAAGGCAAACCATACAAAGGCAACTGATTTTTATTACCTAAAACATTTTCCTCACTCAGAACAAAGGATGAATTAAAGGCATGTCAACAGTGTACAAAGCAAAAAAAAAAAAAAAAAACGTAAGGATACTAAGCATTTTTATCTAGTGTGTCCGAACAATCCTGCGTTTACCCTTACTTTCAAGTTCATCATACACAGCAACAACAATAAACATATTTTTTTTAATTTTCGTAATGTATTCCTTCCTTCCTCAGTGGCTGGACAGCCCAAGGTGAGCCTTGACCTTCTCAAGAAACCTTTTCCATGCCAGTTTTCTTCATGCTAGTCCTCCAATTCTTAGTTCTCAAAACTAGGAGATCTTTTTCAAGGTCATCAATCTATCTAATATTTGACTTGCCTTTTTTTCGTGTACCAATTGGTTGAAAATTGAAGACTTTTTTAGTGGTGCGGTGTTCGTTCCTTCTGACAACGTGACCTGCCAATTTAATTCGTTGTATTTGGATGAAGTTAACGATGTCGGATTCATTATATGATTGATAGAGTTCAAGTTTTAATCTCCTTTTTCTCCACATCCCATTTTCCTGAATTCCTCCAAACATAAATCTTAAAATCTTTCTTTCGTAGGTACTTATCATGTTCTTATCTGTTCTAGACATGGACCAAGTTTCACATACATATGTTAATACTGATCTTAAAAGAGTTTTTTTTTACAATAGAACCTTTGTTTTTCTTTTGATTAAATTCGATTTCATATATTTTCGTACTCCATAGTAATTCTCTTGGATTTCTCTAGTACAGTCGTTTCTATTGTTAATCGCCGAACCTAAATAAATGACTCTCCACAATTTCAAAATTATACTCTTCAATTTTAAAATGGGAATTGTTAAAACATGGTTTAGTGCAAGGCATGTACTTGGTCTTATTCTCATTGATTTTCTGTCCCATCCTGAGGACCTCTCTCTAAAAATAAGAAGATAGTCTTAGTGAGGGGGGTGTTCGAGCAATGATATCAATGTCATCAGTAAAAGCCAACAACTGTATTTATTTATTAAAGATATTTCCTCTGGTATTGATATTGGAATCTTTTACCACTTTTAGTAATGCATTCATATGCATAAAATTATTATTTTATCTCATCTAATTGTCTAAGTTATAATTTTAATAAGAAAAACCATTGCCATGATTTTGTGCTATATATTTCATTCATCCTTTCTAATAATTTCTAACTAAAATGACCATTTGTAATCAATCTAAAATTGCAGCACACACTACGAGATATCTCGTAGCCGGCAGTCTTAGTACACCCGCTTACTACGCGATATCTCGTAGTCGGCAGTCTTATTACACCCGCTTACTACG
>BMAV01010019.1:46093-63593 GCA_019973955.1 Trichonephila inaurata madagascariensis
ATATATATATACATATAGGGAGAGAGTGAATTAATAGTAGGAATTGAAAAAGGACAGGGTTTTCAATTTTTTTATACGAATTTCCAAATATGAGAAATAATGTTTCTCAGGGAATAAAACTTATTCCATTCAAAAGTCTAATCTTTCCATGCAAATGTATAGTCATTTGATTTCTAAACGAATACAGCATTTATTTGAAATTAAATAATACTTTCATACTCGATGTCTGATAAAGATTTATAAAGTTAAACTTTGCCTAAAATTCATATTTTGTCTAAAATTCATATTTTGCCTAAAATTCATATTCCGTCTAAAATTCATAGAATTAATATATTTGTCTAAAATTCATAAATTTTGTCTAAAATTCATAAATTGTGTCTAAAATTAATACGTTTTGTCTAAAATTCATAAAGTTAAACTTTGTCTAAAATTTATATATAAATGAATATTGCAATTTATTTCCTTACAATTGTAATTAAAAAATGTACAATATTTTAACTGGCTGAACAATACCTTCACCTCGTTAATATTTTTAATCCTGTCTAAATCAAACATCAATTATTAAATTAGTAACAATAACATAGCTCTTACTTTGCAACGAAATAAAGATTGTCTTCATATATGTCAGACCTAATACATTTTCATTGTGGATTTAGGTTTCATGAAAATAATGGAAGAATCCTCACGAGTCATGGTAAATCATATCTCATCCTCCTGCTAGTATTCTTTTACAGAAATAATCTATTCCATTCATAGAGTAATATGACATTCTGCTATTCAGGAACTCCAACGTCGAGTTCTGTTAGACTCGAATTGCTTCTTCGAATATGCTATTGATTTCTGAAACTAATTATATTTATCTTTCGGAATATTGTTTAACCTTTATACTCCTTCCTTTGAGCCTTAGTTTATTCCCTTAGACTTAATTTGTATTCTTTGATAGAGTTCCGTGGCTTTCTCATAAAGATTTCAACTATATATGAAAGTATGTGCCTTGAAGTATATTTTAATTATTAGTGTCTTGATTGCAACAGATATGTTTTTCAGTCGTGTTATGAAATGTTATTTGGATGAAATGGCTATATTTTAAAATTCCTACTATTATTTCACTCTCTCCCTATATACGAGTATATATATATATATTGTTGGTCTAAGTATCACACTGCGTAACTCCATCTGGGATGCTAATTTGATACAGTACGGCTAGGCGTCAAATTGTTGTTTATGTTCGTCAAGATAGGCGATAATATTACAATTTGGTTCACTTTGAAATTTTTATCGTGCGATATTGTTACAAATTTTGTGTAATGGACGCTTGAAACAGTGTAAATAATTTATATCTGGAAGTGTAGTACATTAATATTACTTTCTGTTGTATTTATTTTATGTTAAAATCTTGCCATCACCTCTCCCTTCGAAATCTAGTTTTATCATGAAATAAAAAAAATAGTGATTACACTGATCGAAGGAATAAATTAAAAGTGGAGCGCGCACTGAGGCATGGCGTAGACAAAACAAAAGGGAAGTGCTAGGCCGTCATCTTGGATTTCATGTAACCCGACAACAACTGCTGCTTGGCGCGTTGCACTCCTATATCAAATCAGTTACACCAGTGGAGTTACGCAGTCTGATAATTAGGCCGATGATATATATGTATATATATAAATCAATCACAACTTCATAATCAATTAAAAAATTCAAATTATATGAATCGTATAATACTAAATCCCATTTCAAAATATCAATAGCGAATATAGAAGATAAAATTCCCACGTTTTCAAACAAAATTAAAAAATTATAAAATAAAAATTTATGAAATATCCGAGTGCAACCTCGGACATAGGATCGATAAGAAGGGTTAAACTAGTTTGATGGCGCCAACCTTCCCCCTATTGCATCTTGGTAAGTTAATCGGGAAATATCCAATTCTCAAAAATTTAAAAAATTTAAATTAAACCATTAAACTTGAAAAATTAAACTGTTCGTCATCGCATTCTGAAAGATGTTATAACATTAAAATGTTAAAATTCGAAGACAAGTAAGTGCATAATATAAGTGAACCATTGAACACCAATCTTTAAAATAGTTGTATAGGAAGAAAAAAATATCTAAAATTCAAAAGTTCAAATTAAAAATCCAGTATATTCGCAAATGAATAGCGTAAATCTTTAAAAACTCAGCAAAGAGCATCCTATCAATAATTCAGTTCACAATTTTTGAACGATTTCTCTCATATTTCCTACAACAATTACCACTCCTATATTGCTCATAACCCCCACTAATGCCATATCAATCCAAATGATTCATAATCTCACATTAGAGTTTAACTATTTGGTATTAGATGCAAATCAGATGGCATGCAAAAAAGTTGCTTTATTGGTCATAAAAGTTTGATTGGTCATAAATAATTTTAAAGTGTAGTCGTATAAATATTGATCAATGTGTGTATTAAAATGTATTCTGTGTGTGGAATGCAAATATTCTTCACAGCTGACCACTAACAAGCTGACTTTGTGGACCTAATGTTGTGTGGTGGATTTGTGCATTTCCTAAAGTCCATCGTAACCCTTCACAAATTTGCCAATTTTATGAGTTTAAAAAGATTTTTAAGAAATATTTTTGATCTATGTATTTTCTCAAAAAGTTGATGGGATAATCATTCTGTATGCAACCAAATATAAATTTCTGGATGTTCTTGAATTTATCAATATTGTGTGTAGTTAAATTGTTATTTCTCATCAAAAAATTTAAAATTATATTTCTAAATATTGATATATGTAAACAACTATTGAAGTTCGGTATTTTTATGACATTGAAGTTAAATGCTTCCCTTTTATCATAGGTATTGCTATATAATTTGTTGTCAATAATATTTAAATCTAAATCTAAAAATTCAACTTTGTTTGAGTTAAAATTTCTCTGTATTAATTTTAGGTATTCTAGATAAAAATTAATGCTAGGTTTAAATTCCCTGTCGCGACCTATAACAATTAAATCATGTATGTATCTTAATAAGAGGCAAGATGGTTCATTTCTTCGATTTTTGATTCATAGTGGTGTAAATACAGGCTAGCGAGACTATAACTGGCTGGGCCACCCTGAGGCAATCCCTTGATTTGTTTTTGTAAAGTTTGTTATCAAAAATAATGAAGTTCTTCTGTATTAAACGAATTAGTGTATTGAACTTTTCAAAACTAATGTAACCCCATCCAAACCATATTTCTCTCATATGCATCTGAAAGTACCTGAATTATATATTCTATTTTTCTGTATATATAGATATAGATATAGATATAGATATATATTGTTCAAATTTTCAATCGCAATAAAATACTTTCTATTCATCCATTCAAGTTCAAATAAATTTTTCATTTTTGCAGTGGATGACACTTGATGTTAATACAGTTTTTTTTTCAAATATTAATTCATTAATTTAATTAAATTAATTACCGGTTCTTGACGCCACCTTAGATTCGTCTCCATTGTTGTAACTATGTAAATGTCAAAACAATGACAAAAGTTAGATTTGAAAACAGGTTTTTCAGCCAAACCGGGTATGCATTGTTACAACAATGCGGAGAAATCAGGTTTTGTTTTCAATTCCTACTATTAGTTCACTTTCTCCCTATGTGTGTGTATATATATGGGAAAATGACTACAACCTTAGGATGAATAATGATTTACTAAACAAAATGAAGGATGAAATATTTAAAATATATTAAACACCAAAGGAGAACGTCTTTCTCCTACGTCTATAGCTTAGCGTCTCTAATGTCCGTCTGCGTCATTTCCCGTGTGTCGTCCTTTTGTTGGACACTACTGGTAGGGTCTGACGTCAGTGGGGACTGCTCCACTCGAAGTATCAGAGGGAGGGGATGTGACAGTGCACATATCCAACCCAACCCTACATATATGCATATATATACCTTCAAATTTTCAATCGTTAATAAAATACTTTCTATTCATCCATTCAATGTAGGAATTGACTTTAAAAAAAAAATTCATTACTTGTTCGTTATAACTACATACTTTCCTATGAAAAGTGATTTTTAATTCATTTGAAACAAAATTAAAAATATAATAGTCATTTTTTCAGAAATACTTTCAGATAAGGTAACATGAGTCTGTGTCTCTCAGTTCAATACATTACTTTCATTTCTAATATTACTTAAGGTATTTGACTACATTCTGAACCGTGATTTAGCAAAAACGTATGAACGGAAAATTTATTTGATATTTAGTGTCACTTAAATTAGAACATACATATAAAAAATTACAATAAAAAATCAAGTACAATTTTTGGGAAAAAATGCAAAATGCTTCTATAAGAAAAATATTGTACAAAAATATAACTAAGACTTCTCTACAGAAACTTAACTAGGATTTTTGAAAACTATAATTTAGAAATGGATTTGTTCCTATTTTAATGCATCACAATAAAGAAACTAAAAAAATCATTATTTAAATTGATAATAACTCTGAAAATAATGTGAAATTTTTAAAAATTCTAGTTAAGACTCTATAGAATAATCTTAATTATATACAAAGAAAATATTTTTGTTATAGAAGCATTTTCCATAAAAGGAAAACGTTTTGAAAATACATCGTTCTTTCTTCATTGTTTGCCAAAAGAATGCTTTTAAATATTTTTTACTGTAATAATATTCTAAAAAACAATTTTATAAGTTAAATTTAATTCAAGTGACCTTACAGATCAGAATCATTATTTTTTATACGCTTTTGCAAAATAACTGTCCAGAACGCTGTCGATAACCTTAAAAAAACTGAAATACGTTGCTCTCGCTTCCCTTTTTAAATGTTGTAAGAAAAACAAGTATTCATCATTACAAAACCAAATATCGCATTTAAAATATATTCTTAACTTTTATTTTATATATATAATCTTCAGATTTTAATAACTATTTTAAATTTTCTCCAAAAGAAAAAAAGAAAGCATCGATACTGGAAGATTGGAATCAATTTACTAAATAAATGAAACGGTTAATCATTCGCTCTTTGCCAACCTATTTCAATCATGTAATATTTTCAACATGGAGAAATGGGAGCATTAAACTACATACATGAACACCACTTGTTTTCGAGCCCCATTTGATTGATAAACTTCCATACCCTGAAATAACTGCAATCGGTAGAAAAAACCTTAGAGAGGTTCTATTTCTTTTCAGCCTCCAAAGAGTAAAATGGTTCAACAAATCACATGTTCTGTCAATTTCGATCCATTTCTTCGGAAAAGCAAACGACGTTACTGGTATTATTTTCGATATTGCATTAAATTTGTGGTCAATGCGTTTCCTGAACTCTGTTGATTTATTAACCAAATACGTTTTTTATATTTTTGTTAGAAATACACAATACAATTTAGGTTTGTGTCTTCTGTTATATATTAAAAATAAATATATAATTTTTTTGTTTCTAAGCAAAGATGCATGTGTAAATTTAAAAAAAGAGAACTATGGAAACGTACAACATTTTTTCAATTCCTACTATTAACTCACACTCTCTATATATTTATTTATTTATCTTGGTGGAATTTTCAATCGTTAATAAAATATATTTTAAAGCGCTCAATTGATCTGAAATTTTATATACATGATTATTTTGGATGACAATACAATAATTTAATTATAATTAATAAAAATCAATTGATTAAAACTAATTATTTAAAGAATTACAAATACAGCCACGTTGGCCACTTAGCGACCATTTTGGCGACTTGTGTCAAAACTTGAAAAGGCTTTTTTTTCACATTTTAAAGCATTCAGTTGAACTGAAATTTTATATACACGATTGTTTTGGATGACAATACGATACTTTAATGATAATTTCTAAAAATTAATGACCACTTAATGTTGTGATTCTGTCATATGTATATGCATATTTATATTAATTGTAGCTATTTAATAAAAAGTAGCAAAAAAATAAAAATTTTCTTTGATCTAAGTAGGAATTGACTTAAAATTTTTTTTTATATTACGTGTTTTTAATGAAATGTTTATGATCATTTGATGCTGTAATATTGCTTGTTTAATACATTTCAAATTAAAAAATTCCATGAAATTAGTATAAAGTAAAACAAAAAATCACAAATATGCTTAAATATTCAGAATAAATAATGTCAAAATAATGGCATCAAAATACAATAAGTATTTAAAGCACAGTAAAATCTAAATCTCAGATAACTTAATGTTTTTAAGATGTCGACGACAATAACAGCTAATCTCAAAATGAATTAAATATAGAGAAATACTACATTTCTTTTAAATTAATTAACACTTGTTCTAAACCATGAAATATTGGCAATAGGACTTACAATATTAAAACAATATTAAATGATGAGGATAATATTTAAGCACATATCTTATTTTCAAGCTACCTGTACCAAGCAATATTGAAATCTGCGTTTAATGCATTGTGTTTAATTCAACCAGTTTTCCCTGAAAATAATTAAATTTTTTTTTTTTTTTTTTTTTTTTTTTTTTTTTTTTTTTTTTTTTTTTGAGAATTAGTTTTAAAGGTTGTTTGGTATGAGAATCTGAAAGACCTTCCATACTTACTAATTAAGAACACACAAACATGTAACTTTAGTATATATTTTCCCAAATGGATTGGTTTAATTTATAGAAGCATTTTAAGTTTCGTGCTTTTCTGTAAAATCGTATATTAATTCTTAAGAGCGTATGAAACTTTTATTTAGTTAATGCCATATTGAGAAACTGTGTATTGATTTTTCAACAATATATTTTGAATAATGGTCATATATTCCAACAAAAATTCTTAAGCCAACCATTAATTTTTCTTTAATTACATAAAAAGACCATTTCAGACATTGTTCATTACTTTTTGCTTCATACATTACTTTTTAAAAATGATTACTTAAGCTTACTTTTATATATTATTACTTAAGAACTCTAGTGAATGGGAGTTTCGAAATAGCGCAAATATTAGGTAATTTAACGTTACAATTTAGAAAAAGGTTATTAAATAGTAAATAGGAAATTTAAAGCGTAGTTTAAAAAATATTTGTGTATTTTTAACGTAAAGATTACTGAAAGAAAAGCATTACTTAGCTTCCATTATATAAAATGCCTCTTCTACCGGGTTTTTTTTCGGGGAGGGGGGTGGTGTGTAGTTAATTTTTGATAAGCTGTAATGATGACGAAAGATTTAGATTTTTATTTAGCATTGCAAATACCAAATATTTTTGTTTTGTCCCTTCTTAACTGATTATGTGTAATCTGTAGACAAAAACTTAAACATTTCATAAGCCAAATGAAATCCTTATATTTATAAATCATACTTGCGATTCTTCAGACATTCAGAGCGAAATTAGTTCATCAGGATAAAAAGATCACGTTCTCCTAAATTAGTTTTTTTAAGAAAAACTAAGCTAAGATTTTATGACGAATAAAACAAAAATTACTGCCCTTAAATTTTTTGAAACTCATACAAGGGGTGATACTGATACTGGTAAAATTTATATCTGTACGCTTTTTAAATTATGTGTTCGCTAATTTAAATTATGAACTTCTTTTACAAAAAGCTCCTTTACTAAAAACTCTTAGCAAAATATATTTGAAAAATATTTAAGTAGCATTTATAATAAAAATAAAACACACATACACAAATTTTCTTAAAGGCTTTTTTGTTAAAGCACAGAAGCAAGGTCTACCAGTTCAGATAGGCGTGGTAGCCTAGTGGTCAAGGTATCTAATCGTGGCTGGCTTGTCACGAGTTCGAGCCCAGTAGCACTAAAAACCCGCCATGTAAGGGAACGATGCACGTTCAATCTGTTGAGAGCTCAAACGTCCTACTGTTGGTTAGGTGTGGTAGTTAGGATAGGGGGTGACAGCTCAGGTGTTATCCTCGTCACTTGACCATGGTTCAAAATTACGTGGTCCGTCGCCAAAAGCCCTCGTGTAACTGAAGAGTGCGACGTTAAGGTATCCGACTACGTTCGGAACCGTGATTTTAAAAAAGCGAATAATGGATAATTTTTATGATATTTAGTGTCACTTAGAGTAGAATACATGTATAAAAATTGTTTTAAGGACATTTTGTGTGTGTGTGTGACAAAAAAAATTATTTAAATACAATATATTTTGGCAAAAAATTAACTTAGAATAACCTTTTTTCAAAATCTCCTTTTGTGAACAATGCTTCTATTATAATAATATTTTGCCTGTATATAGCTCAGACCTCTGTACAGAGGCTCCACTATGATTTTTGAAAAATTCGCATTATTTTAAAAATTACAACCAATTGAAATAATTATCGGCGTTTTTTTCTTAAAATTTCTCCCCTCTGTTGCCGTAAAATATGGATAAACCCATTTCCAAGTTATATATTTCAAAAATTCTAGTTGATCCTCTGTACAAAGGTCTGAGCTACATACGGGAAAAATATTATTATAATAGAAGCCTTTTTCACAAAAGGAGAATATTTTGAAAATGGGTCATTCTATGTTCATTTTTTGTCAAAATTGTGTACTTAAATAATTTTTTATTGAAATACTATTCTTAAAACAATTTTATATACATTTTCTAATTTAAGTGACACTAAATATCATAAATATTATCCATTTACACGCTTTTGCAAAACCACGGTTCCGAACGTAGTCGGATACCTTAATGTTCACTCACTCACTCATTCATTCAATTTGCTCAGTGTTGTTTGTAGAATACCAAATAGATTTCTTGGAATCAAAGTTATCCGCATATTCAACGCTACACTCATATTTATTTGGGTCTTTCAAATGAAAACTAATGCTAGAAAAAAAATTAAAAACAATTTCCTTTTCAAATGTGGATTGCTTACAACTTATTTTAAAAAAAAACTTTTTGAAGAATCTTAATACTTTAACATCTTTACCCAATTATTAAATTTGAAGTTTTATGCAAATTTTGCTAGTAGAACAAATACAATGCCAGCTTTGAGTAAGAGATTGCATTTCATCATGTGACCATCATGAATTTAGTCCATTTCTTTAAACGATCGAAATTAGCATTTTTGTAAAACACTTAAAAAATATAAATAGAATAAATTAATTGTATTAATTACATGTTATATACTATACCAAAAATGGGGCATTTTAATTCAATATTCAAACAGAAAATGACACTATTGATATTTCCAGTTCATCCAAATATCGCATCTGTTTTGAATATTCCAACAACCCTTCTAACAACTATTACGAACGGAAAATAAATGGCTCAGCAAAATTTCAAAAGTAAAGCGAACAACAACTAGCATCATATCCAGCGCCATGACACTATTGACATTCTACGTCAAATTTTAAGCGCCTCATCTATCAAGCAAAAATGACACAGACAAACGGACGAAATTCGGAAAGCAAAATAATACCCATTTTTCTTCGAAAAGCAATCTCCAATTCTTTCGCTATGTGAAGTTTAATAAAAACAGCTCTTTTGAAATATCGAATAAATTCTGGCGTCAGTCTCACCTGAGGAAATAAATTCCTTTATTATTATCGTGTTAAAAGCGTGAATACCTAAGTAAAAAAATGGATTCGCTTCTTTTTTTTCCCTGTAAAGAATTTAATGGTTGTTAAGAGTTTAAAGACTATTTACATTTCAAAACAAAAAAGATCATAATCAGTTTTGTTTGTAAAATATTTTATTTTTAATGTTACAATAGATTTTTAGAAAATAGCTGTAAAATAATTAATGAAATACTTGTGAAAAATCTAACACAAAAGAAATTCACCGTACAGAAGCCACAATAATCATCTCTTACAGGAATTAGAACTCTACAAATAACGAAGTTAATGATTATAATTACTATGCTACAGAGCCCTTAAGTTTTCTCAGATACTTTTCACTATGGAATGCCTTCCCAATCAGTTAAATATGTAATGGAAATTAATTCAGAAGGACGAATAATAACAAACAATTTAGAAAGTTATAAAATTTTTAAGAATATTTTACGGGAAATTTTTCAATCAAGACACTTTCTATAATATCATTATTCTCCAGCTTCTTAGGTATAGAGTTTGTGTAAGAATCAATAAAATTTGTTAAATAAAACGATATCGAAATTTTATTTTAAAAATTTAAGGTATCCGACTACGTTTGGAACCGTGATTTTACAAAAGCATATAAATGGATAATGTTTATGATATTTAGTGTCACTTATATTAGAAAATGTGCATAAAACTGTTTTAAGAATAGTATTACAATAAAAAATTATTTAAGTACAATATTTTGACCAAAAATGAACATAGAATGACCCATTTTCAAAATACTCTCCTGTTATGAAAAATGCTTCTATAATAATAATATTTTGCCTGTATATAGCTCAGATCTCTGTACAGAGGCTCAACTAAAATTTTTGAAATATATAACTTAGAAGTGGGTTTATCCATGTTTTACGACAACAGAGGGGAGAAATTTTAAGAGAATACGCCGATAATTATTTCAAATGGTTGTAACTCTAAAAATAATGTGAATTTTTCAAAAGTCATAATCGAGCCTCTGTACAGAGGTCTGAGATATATACATGCAAAATATTAATACAATAGAAGCATTTTTTATAAAAGGAGAACATTTGGAAAAAAGGTTATTCTAAGTTAATTTTTTGCCAAAATATTGTATTTAAATAATTTTTTCTGTCATAATGTCCTTAAAACAATTTTATACATGTATTCTAATCTATGTGTCACTAAATATCACGAAAATTATCCATTTATGCCCTTTTTTAAAATTACGATTCCGAATGTAGTCGGATACCTTAAGCGCTCCTAAATTTTCTTTAAAAAAAAAACTATGCTCTTTGGTACCTATTTCTGTGAAACGCATACATAATTATTGTTACTTTTCTTTATCAGTTTAAAAACTTTTAAGTAGTGCATCTCTTCACATATTCATCTTGTTGTTTAAGCAGTAGAAATGCATATCGTTTCAGTTATATCTTGACTATACTAAATTTCTACAAAGAGCAAATTTTTGTAAAGTTATACGTTTCTACAAATCACCACAAACTACTTTTAAAGCTGTTAATCAGTCATAAATCATTTCCCATTGTCTTTATTTAACGAAGTACAGCTTGCTTTGAGTGCCTGTAGATATACTTCACCAAGCTTGAAAAATATGTACGGCTCTTCCAAGAATGTTTCTATTATAAAATTGAAGCAGGCAACCCTGTACAACTCAACATATTATTGCCTTCTAGTAAATCCGCTTTTAACTCACAACTAACTTGGAATTAGATACTCTCTAGAGAAATATCTTTCTTAAAATAGTTTAAAAAGTTCGCATCAAGTAACTTTTAGGGTTTTATAGTAAGTTTATGAATACGAAACAGCAACATTTGCCTATATTTTGAAACCATTTTTAAATCCTTGAACTTTTAAATGTATATCTTTATCAAGATTTTTTTGTCTTTTTTATCTCTAAGTTTGTAGCTTAATTCTTTCTGCTTAATTCTTTTTTTACTTATTACATTTCAGTTTTGCCTTAAATATTTCAGTTCTACATTCATTATCGTAATATAAATATTATGTTTGGGGGTATATTATAATATCAAAGAAAAAATAAGCAATGTTCTTCTGGGTGAGAATATTGAGATCAAGCAAGGATATCTAATTTTAAGTAAGATCAATCAAGTAGATATTTATGTATAATATACTATTGAGAAAACTCATTTTGCTCAACTCTTGATGATTATTCAGCATGGAGATACCATTTTTACAGTGCCATTAAAATCCAAATGGTTACTTGTTTGTTTCAAAATGTTTTTTACTATCAAACTTCAAATAAATTAATGGTGTGCATTAGTTTTTTGATAAATATTTTTAAAATTTTTTATAAAAAGAGAAAAATACTCAAGAACACACAAGGTATAAATTTGTACCTTCAAGATCGTTTTCTTTTCAACCTATTTGTAATCATACACTCTAGCTTAACATCTTTTAATTTCTTAATTCCTTTCCTTTTTCAAATTACAATATTAATAATAGATACTGAATTGTTAAGTTCGTATTTATGTTGTCTGATTTGCAGTTGTTTTTACGATTATTTATTATTTTTTCTTTAAAAATAGAGGGAAAGTAATATATGGAAAAGTCATGAATGTAATTCGAACGCATATTTTATCGAAATGTCATTAAAACAAAAATAAATTAAGGGATGTTGGAAAGATAAAATCTTATTTTTTTGACAATTTGAGATTTTTACATTTTCAAATTGTATAGATTTTAACCTTTCTAAAAATACCTTACTTTAACCTCTAGGATATTTAGAAGCCCTTAAAACCTATTTTTAAATAATCGTTGAATCTGGGCCGCGCCTATTTGAATGGCGAAAAATGTAAGCAAAATACTTCGTTTTTACTTAAAAGTGTAACGCCTGATATAAAACAAAACATGTATCTTTTATTTTAAATTCAGCTTTCTATTTTTTTATTTTCTAGCCGATTAGAAGTATTCACTGTATACATTAAAATCAATTTATCTCAAAATGTAAATTTTAATGTGCGATGTACCTTTTCTGAGAAATTACTGTTCACAGGTATGTAAATTTTTTATGAAATATTTATAATGATGTCTAATATATACTGAAATGAGCTTTTTGTAAAAAGCTCAAAAATTTATTTTTTACAAATTTTTTACGTGGAAAATGGGTCGAATTTCGCTATGTTTGATAAAATATTTCATAATTTATTAAAAAAAATTCAAAATTAGCTAAAAGCACATTTTAGTATAATGAGAGAGGTGTACTTTAATCGTATGAAAAATTTCAAGCATGTACATATAACAGATTTTGAGAAAAGGTACATCGAAAAATAGCCAATTTAACATAGTCAGTATAGAGAGAGAGAAAGGTTTCCAACTCCCCTTAAGGTATTTGAAAATATTGTGCTCCGTGTTTCAAAAAAACTGAAAAGAAAAACAATACACTCAAAACGTTCTCCCATTGTTCAAATTTTAAATACTTTTTATTGTTCTTTATATCAGTTAAAGTTTTTTTAATTACAAACGGTGTGAAGAATTTACTGGTACTTTTATTTTTTGGCAAATATAATGTTATTGATTCACGTTATATTATTCACTGTGTTTATGTTCAAAGGCATGCACATTAATTTGATGTAAACAAAAAAGCCTAACGTTTTAATAATTGATATATGTGAAATAATGGCCTACCTTGAATTGGGAGTTTTCAAAAGTTTCAAATACTATGAATAATTGCATCTTAATATTTTACTTTAAAACTGTCCTTTAATGTTTAAATTAAATATTTAAAAAAATACTTTCCAACCTAAACTTACTCGGTACTTCTCCGTTTCACCGGCGCAAGCGATGAAGTCGCCAAAAATTATGCAATCGACGCCAAATGGTATATTACCTCCGGTAAGCTTCAACCACCACATTTCAAAACAAGTCGCGGTCTTTTCTTATCAGTAAAGTCTTCTTTCATAATACATCAAAAATGGATAAAAACCCCAATGAGCACTAACATTTATTAACATTATTTTATGTGTATATTGTGTGTTGTCTTCAATAAAAACTACTTAATAACATTTGCGCTGGCGAAGCAGAAAAGTACCATTTATTCAGACCTAATGTAAAATTATTTTTAAGCAACTTTTCTTCAAAAAAAAATTTAATTCATGTGCGTCTTTTCTATAAAATTGGTGAAATTTAGTATAATATAATCAAAAAATGTGTTCGTAACATTGCTTTTAGTTTGAAATGAATAAAATGTACGTGATTCAATTATATGAAAAATTACAAGATTCAAATTGCTTTTTTTTTTCCTTTTTAAAAAGTAAAGGGAAAAAATGACAGAAAAATCGTTTCATCAAACGATTTTCTTTCAACTAAATTAATATTTTTCAGTTATTTTTATAAGAATGTTAAGATAAATACGATTCCTCGACTTTTCAAATCCAATTGATTAAATGTTAGATGCACAGTAAAAGAATCAATTTTTCCATTTTCAAATTCGATATTAAATAAATTTTTCAAAGTTATTTATTCGTTTAGCGTTGCCCTGAATAGAGATTACACATATAAATAAAAATTCCGCAGATTTCTACAATAACGGTATTTTGGAATTGATTAAATCTTTTTACGGTGAATATATTTCTGCACTATTTTCAATAAGATTTATATGTACTATTAAAGTTGAAAGCCAATAAATTTTAATAAGATATGCAAATTTTACTATTACACCTTTTAAAAATTCTCTGGGATGCACTTAACAATTTATATATATTTAGAATATATATTTACCAAAAATAAATAATTTAATATTGAAATTCCTTCAAAACTTTTAGAGGAAAGTATAAATCTTTAATATACCTTTTAGAGTTCAATTCATGCATGCTAAAGCTTATTAAGTAAATACATCAAGCAAATATATAACTAGC
The DNA here is from genome assembly GCA_019973955.1 of Trichonephila inaurata madagascariensis. Taxonomy (NCBI): domain Eukaryota; kingdom Metazoa; phylum Arthropoda; class Arachnida; order Araneae; family Nephilidae; genus Trichonephila; species Trichonephila inaurata. Next base: position 60,500 of record BMAV01010019.1, read on the forward strand.
GAACATATCAAGATTTGACATTAATCCATCTGGATTATAATTTCTCTAACTCGAGAAGAAATATATATAATTCTAAGAATGCAGTCTTGTTGACAGTGAAAATGCGTTATTTTAACGAAAACCATTTAAAAATTAAATAATGAATAATCAGTTTTAAAATATTTTCTCGAATCTGCAATATTATTTAAAACAAAACATTACTTAAAATTTTGGCACATGAAAATTATCTTCAGTGACTAATCTAGCTCAAATTAACATCGTAGAACTAGAAATTTTGAACATAAATTCAGGCTTTCTTTTAAAAACATAAAAATGAGAATTTTAGAGCCCAACTCATGAATTTTCTACTTACAAAGAAAGAATTTTTAGTGTGATAAAAGATAATATAAAAGCTTCCCCTCGTAGAAAATTTTACAAGAGCAAATCCTTAGAATTATAATGTTGTACAAATATAATAACCAATTGAATATTCTTAACACATTTGAAATTGGAATCAGATTCATTATTTAGATAAATAATACTTCTGGCATAGAGAGTTATGGAAAAGGACTTAAATTGCGGGTATGAAATATCAATGAATGCATGTGTAAATAAATATAAATAAAAAAATGAGTGCAGATGCGTATTTGTAGTTTACTGGAATGTTTCGAAAATTTTAAGTGTTTTCACTTCTTACAGCGTGAAAGTTTTGAAACAAAAAACGAATTTCAAATAAACATTACAAAAAATTGTAAAAAACATTTTTTTAGGTAAATATTTCAATGCCATACAACAAAACAACATTCTATGGTTCTTTAATTAATAAAAGAATACTAAGCAAGTGAGTCAAACGTGTATAATACAGTGCAACTTAATTCTCGTTAGTGAGGTGCAATAGTTTATGGGGAAGGGGGGGGAGGTACTTCACCAAAGATCAAAATTATGAGGGCTTGTTGTCAATAGTCTTCATATTGCTTTCTAGTGAGGCTGTAATAAACCTTAACTCACCTTGAGTAATGCAACTCAAATTTATGGTACAATTTTTCTTAAGATGATAGGTCTCAACTGAACTTTTAAAAAATTCTGAATACAAGAAACCATGTATTGAAATACAGTCAGACCTCTATTTAACGAAGTCACTAAATCTCGAAAAAGAAGTTCGTTATATGGAAAATTCGTTATATAGAGGACCACCTTTCTCAATATACTTTATAAATGCACAAAAATTTTGGAATTCATGGCATATATATATTGAACGAAGTAATTATTCACACCTTTTTATAAATATAAATATCTATTTATTTACAAAAAGAAATGTATGTATTACTATATATCTTACCCATCAAAAAAAAAGAAAAATTGCAGGGAAAACAAGAAAAAATGAATGACGAGGAATACACCGTATTTTCAACATTAAGAAAATAATTTTATATTAAAATTAATGTATTTTAAGGATATTTTCTCTAATTTAAAGTACACAAATAATTTTAAACATATATTTTATAACTAAACTACTAAAACATTGATTTAAAATGTCCGGTAAAATAGGAAAAATTAGATGCAGGGGAAAAGTTCGTTATATAGAAAATGCACTTCGCTATTTTGGAATTATTTTGAAAGAAAATCGTAAAATGTTCTTGGTTCTCCAAGAAAAAAGTTCGCTATAGAAGAGGAAAAATTTATGTAGAGGTTCCGCAATATGGAGAATCGACTGTATTTTATACTTTTAATCAAAATATATTTACTCCGTGACTTTATAATCAGACTGTGTGTTTCAAACATTTTTATCTTGCATTATAAATACTGATAGGCAAAATTATGAAGCAGCAAGTGGAATTATTGATTGCTCGAGACAGAATATAAAACAATTCTACTTAGCTTCAAAGACATAGTCTACTGAATTTTTCTGTATCTAAGCATTTTTCAAGGAGCTAAATACTCAATATACACAAATATTTTTTATTAAACATGTAAATATAGTTATAAATCAGTTTTAATCGCTTACTAGAAATTTATATTTACATTCACTTAAGGTATCCGACTACGTTCGGAACCGTGGTTTTGCAAAAGCGTATAATTGGATAATATTTATGATATTGTCACTTAGATTAGAAAAAGTATATAAAATTGTTTTAAGAATATTATTACAATAAAAAATTATTTAAGTATAATATTTTGACAAAGTTAATAGAAGGGACGGTACTTTCAAAACATTCTCCTTTATGAAAAATGCTTCCTATTATATAATAATATTTTGCCTGTATACGAAGCTCAAACCTCACATACAGGCTGAACTAAAATTTTTTGAAATATATGTAACTTAAAGTGGATTTCATCCATATTTTACGACAACAGAGGGAGAAATTTTGAAAAAACGCCGATCCTTATTTCCATTGGTGCGGTAAAAATTCTGAAAATAATGTGGTGCCATTTTCTAGTTCAGACTCTCTGGAGAATATTTTACTTTATATAACACACACACACAAAATATTATTATTATAGAAGCATTTTTATAAAAGAAGAACATTTTGAAAAAGGTTATTCTAAGTTAACTTTTTGCCAAAATATTGTATTTAAATAAAAAAAAATTTGTCATAATATCCGAAAAACATATACATGTATTCTAATCTAAGTGACACTAAATATCATGAAAATTATCCATTGATGCGCTTTTTTAAAATCACGGTTCCGTACGTAGTCGGATGTCTTAAGTACCTCAAGTCATGAGATAATTTATAATATTGTATGGGACCTCCATTTGCCTGATGAGGTGCAGTAACTCAACAGAGTGTGAATTTACAAATCATAGGAAGTCACCAGAAGAAACATTTACCCATGCTTACTCAATAACAGTTAATAATTACGAATGTGATGCTGATGTAGGATTTCGTGCATGGACTAATCTTTGATCCCTTATATTTTCGTAGGAATTCGTGTCTGACGGTTTACATAGCCAAATAATTCGCTAAAACTGTCCAGAATGATCCACAAACCAATCGCGAATGAATTTTGAACGCTGACATGGTTCAATGTCATCCACAAACTAGAAACTTCAATCCTTATTTATGTACATAAAGTTCATAATTAGCTTGAAATGATCTCCAATCAGTCAAAC
>BMAV01010019.1:68593-86593 GCA_019973955.1 Trichonephila inaurata madagascariensis
TCTTTAAAGTACCAATACATTCTCGCTTATGTTCACATATTTAATGATCATAATATATATGTTCACATATATTATAACATGTTTTAAAGACTTTCGCAAAACGTACATTTTATGATAATTGGCTCCATATATACGGGGTGTTCCGAAACTCAATGTCAAGCGAGCCCGGGGGGAGAAAGGTCTAGTATAAATTCCTGGAAAAATGCGTGTAGCCACACGATAAGTGACAATTTCAAATTTTTTGGCAATGTCATTTTCAAGTTAATTCGATTGAATAAAAACATGGGGATATTAGTATTGTCCTATAAAATTATTTATTCATGTAATGCAATATATAAAAGTAATATTTTTGTACAAAATATACAGTAATCATATTTGAGGTGTTGTATTCACAAGAGAACGTAAGGTTTATGGTAACAGAAGCCGGGTCGCCAATCCCTTTCGATTCAAGGAATTTTATTTAAATATCTCAAAAACTCATTTGCTTTGTTCCGTACTTCCTCGTGCTTCACTTGGATCCTTTGACATGGATTAAGTGGTGCGATTCAAAAGAAACCAACTGAAGGTTTTGATTTGTCTTTTGAAAAACCTTCTTTAAAATTCCCACTTAAAATCATAGGTAATTTATTCAGAAGACTTGATCCGTCTTTGTAAATTTTGGTTGTAATTTAATAATATTCAGTTCTATCCATGAAGATTAATTTAAAAGGATAGTAAACCATGTAGTTGATTGAGAAAGAGGAATCTAGGTCAAAACCTTTAAAAAGGGATTTAATCAGAAGATTTATAGTACATATTCTGGCTTATACTAGCTCTTTTGTCATTGTATGGCAGTTTTATACAAAGCCACATCCGGTGCTGCTGCAAGGAAAGTCTTCTTAATAATATTTTTATTTTCTTGTGTATTTAAATTATTTAATGCCGCTTTTCTTAATACGCCTTATACTTAATTTTGTTATTTTAAATTTTTAATTTTTCTTTTTAGACTCAAGAGTATATTGAGTAATGTGATTAATAAAACTATTTGTTCGTTGCTATTCTGAGTAACTTTTTAAAAACAGATTTTTATTCTTAAGATCACTGCAATATTGCTAATGATAATTATACTATTTACTTATTTCTATAAAAATCTGTCCTTTTTCTACATTTTATGTTTAATTCTAGTGTAAGATTTCTCTCTCTCTCTCTAAGCCCATTTTTTAAAAATATTACTTGTTTCATTTTCATGCTTCAACTAGGATACGAAAGAATCCCGCATTCATTTTAGTAGAAAGAGGTAGCGAAGCTAGGAACTTTACTTTTACGGCGTATTGGTAGGGGGACAAACTACCCCGTTTCAGAGTAACAGGGGAAACGTCCCTCCTTTCCTTTTTAAGGGTGTGTATGTCCAACTGAAGGTGGAAAAAGCCGAATAAGCGTTACATTCCCGAGTGCATCGCGCAATAGAAGTTATCACTTCAAAAATATAAAAATTACATGTCACATGGTTAAGCGAAGACTAGAATATGTTTGAAAATGTGGAAAAGTGACAGCCTCCCTTACATCCTTAGGTATTGTGATCAGAGATTTCACAATTTTACAGTGATTTTTTCCATTGACGTGATCTTACTCGTACGTAGTCTTGCTATTATAATCGTAGTCATAAATCTCGCAAAAAACTTTGCTGGCTTAGTTGAAATTATCGTAACTTGTTTTAGTCGGAGTTTGAGAAAATGATGCCACTTAGCTGACTCTCAGTTTAAAGAAAAATATTGCATTTTACCCCATGTGAATTACTCAAAAGATGGACCATTTAGTGTGTTAAGATTCCAAAATGATATAACTACTTTTCAATCCATCAAAATTATCCGGTTTTTTTTTTCAAAATTGCTTTATTTAAAAAAAATTCAATCTTAAGTGTATATAACTTAAACCAAGTATCAAACTGAAAATAACTTCTAAATTTAAAAATATAACGAAAAATATTTTTGCAATACTTTAAGGTATCAGACTACGTTCGGAACCGTGATTTTAAAAAGGCCCATAAATGGATAATTTTTATGATATTTTATGTCACTTAGATTAGAATACATGTATAAAATTGTTTTAAGGACATTTTGACAAAAAAAAGTTTTTTAAATACAATATTTTGGCTAAAAATTAACTTAGAATAACCTTTTTTCAAAATGTTCTCCTTTTATAAAAAATGCTTCTATTATAATAATATTTTGCCTGTATATAGCTATATAGCTCAGACCTCTGTACAGAGGCTCAACTATGAGTTTTGAGAAATTCATTTTATTTTCAGAGTTACAACTAATTGAAATAATTATCGGTGTTTTTTTCTTAAAATTTCTCCCCTCTGTTGTCGTAAAACATGAATAAATCCACTTCTAAGTTACATATTTCAAAAATTCTAGTTGAGCCTCTGTACAGAGGTCTGAGCTATATACAGGCAAAATATTATTATAATAGAAGCATTTTTCACAAAAGGAGAATATTTGGAATATGGGTCATTCTATGTTCATGTTTTGTCAAAATATTGTACTTAAATAATTTGTTATTGTAATACTATTCTTAAAACAATTTTATATACATTTTCTAATCTAAGTGACACTAAGTATCATAAATATTATCCATTTATACACTTTTGCAAAATCGCGGTTCCGAAAGTAATCGGATACCTTAATGAATTAAATCTTTGAAGTGTGTTTGCCTTCTTTTAAACCAATCGAAAATGTAACTGAACTGTGTCAAAGTATTGCTCTCATCAAGCAATCTCTTTTTAAAAAATGTTGTTTCTGCATAAATAATAATTTTAAAAAATGTATTTGTTATTGTTTATATCATTCCAATCTGAATAATGTTCTTATGCATACATTTGTAATAAATTCAAAATTATTAATTTGATATAAGATTTAATTTTTATATCTGATTCTTATTACTTTTTAAAATCATTTAAAATCAATGAATTGTTAATATATTTCTCAATAGATAGCTAAAATACTTTTCCAATGAAAAATACCTCCAAAACATCCCATTTGATTCATTATTTTACGCTTTAACAGAAACCAAATCGTTGTATAATTAGTAATTACAAACTAATGATCAAGCAAATCCTTAAATGCACCTCTTTTTCACAAATATCTGAAATGTTGCAACGTTCGGTGTATTTCATCTCAAAATGATCTCAAAAACACATTTTTATAATTACGGTGTGAGATATGAGTTTCATGAACCAGAAACTGAGGCAATTATTCGGTTGTCTTAATGTTTCCTTTTTTGCATTAAACCATCGTATAAATTAACGATTTACATTCATTCCTTTTAACGAGGAGTGTTTCCAGATTTTTCATTAATGGTAAGCGGAACGAAGAACGATAGCCGATTAACTCAAATGTCCTTTTTAATGGATACTTTATATACACTGAGTGATTATGTTTAAAGTCATTTTGATGATTCCAAGGCATTTTTAGTCAGAAATCATAAAATAAATAAAGAATTTTTCAGTTTTCCTTCGTTACATTTATCGGCATAAATTGTATTTAAAAAATTTATTTGTATTTGCTTGCGAACATAGTGCATGCACATTCTAAAATGGATAGTGTAATTTAAAAGAACATTATGGTAAGCTGCCATCGAATAAAATAAAGCACTTTAAAATTGACTCGTTAGAAAATATTAATGTATTTTACGTAGAAGAAAAAAGTTATAGAAATAACTCAACTCCAGGTACTTAAATTATAAGCATTTCTGTTTATCTTTTACTTCAACAGTTATTTTTTTCCAAAGTTACAATAATTGGCTAAAATTTTAATGTTAGCAGCTCAATAAATATGTATAAGTATTTTTAAACTAATTCAATCCATTTTGTGAAAGAAACAATATTTACCTAATCCTAAAAAGTGTATTATGATTTATAGAGTCATGTGCATGTCAAACATTGAAGAAATATATCCATTTCCTTAAATTTCAGATACTAAACGGGTAAAAGATGTGGATTCATTTTGTCTTTTCATTTAATTTATTCATTATATCCATTCTGTTTTAAAAATGGTATAAAATGAGGGAAGAAAGATGCAATTAAATACATTAAAAATTGTATTACTTTGATTTTCTATTACGTTTGTCTTAAAAATATATAATGTATTCAAAAGTAGTTTAATATTTGGTTATTCAAAATAGATATGGTAATAAATAATAATAAAATTCAAAAGGATATTAGTTTGCGTATAAACAAATAAATATAATATAAAATAAAACGTATAGTTATGTAGCTTTCGTGTCTCTAGTATGATATTTTCATATTTAGTAAATTATTATATATGTATCTTCTATTGCACGTTGGCTAAAGAGTTTTCTTAAGCAACTCAATATTTATTTCTTAACATTAAATACATTCAAACTAAAATCAGTTACTTACAGTTCAAAATAAATAGGAAAAATTCAAGAAGTTCTTTGGATAATGATGTAAATATAAAGATTTTATGTACATCTCTCTTCATAATATTCAGTTTATTGAATATAATTTAAACATATAAAAAAAACTGTATATTTGACGAAACCCTTAAATTCAAAACTTGAATTATTTCTCTTCTTTACAAACCAAAGTTCAGACAGATGGAATAAACTGATTCAATATCAATTATTTAATTCGCTGAGATTATAGTTACTAAACATATATCTTTTAGAATATATATATATACACACACACATTACAAATGTATGTAAAACATTATGTAGATTCACGATGGATTTCTATTTCATTAAAACTAGAAACGATTCCGTCAAAGTCAATAAACCTCAAATCCCGTTTTGAAACTAGTCTTCTCTAATAGGAAATATATTTTATTCATGAACTAATATGACATTAAGCTAACCAAGGACTTTCTCTTTGACTTAGACACAAATTGCTGTTACACGAAGATATTGTTGACTTCCAGAAGTTATTATATTTATCTTTCGGAATAATATATAATCTTCTTACTTGTTTCTTTGAACGCAGTGAATATATTAAATGTTTTATTTATTTTGTTCAACGTTTCCTGTTTACTAATAAAGGTATTAATTATAATTGCAGATAATTTTCTTATATTACTTTTATTTTCAAATATATATACTGCTGACCATTAAAATACTAACGCTAGGAAGAAAAGTAAGTAAAACTTTCCTTATTGTGCTTGTATAGCATAGAAAAAAGAAGATATTATTAAATGTATAAACAATTTAGGGTATACAAGGCCCAAAATTAGTACACCTATCTGCCGCCTCTAGCAGTTAAAACGGCAATAACTTGGTGTGGAGTCGAGACTATTCGAGCTTAGATAATTATATGAGCAAATCATCCCCATTTCATAAAGGTTTTTTTTAAATTTTTCATCAATCATAGGCGCTGGAGAGAGGTGGAGGTCCTGTATTTGTGAACCCTGATAGATGTTTTTAATTTTTGAGAGATCTGGAAAAAAATTCCGGGCCCAAGAGCAACAGTAAAAATTTTTTGTGCCTCGGAAAAGTCAAGCCCAAACATGAAACCCCCTGAGTTATCTTGTACAAAGATGATGTTTCAAAACCCCCGGCCGGATTCAACTGCGGGCCCTTTACATTTGAGAGATGTAAGTCTTGCTGTTCAGATTACCAACAACAAGAGGTGTTAATGTTATGTACCCAAAGGCTGTCTATACCATCACACTAGGTGCAGAGTTAGTAAATATCGAATGCAGCCACACTTCGGTTGTTCTTTTCAGTGCTTTCTGACACGGATTCGTGTACTAGAACTGGGAATTCGTCTGATAAGATGCCGTGGTGATACTCCTTCATCCAGTTTTGTCGGATGCACCACTGTCACTGAGCTGCAGTATCCGAAACAAAAACCCGGGACACAGTGGCTCCCCGCCCTGTCATCACACTGCCCATTCCCGATATTTGTTGTGCAGAAAATAAATCCACATCCTGAAACAAGGGGCTCGATATAGTTGTATGAGCTTTCAGGGCTGATCTGAACAGCATATCTGTTACTACCGGTGTTATTAACGAGATGCTATTAAAATCCACACAACGTTAAGTATGAGCCTCCCCTTTGATTCCATATTTGCATGACTGTTCTTGAATTCCACCCATGTGAGTAGTAGCATTGCGGAACAACAAACCGCCCTTACGATAAGTCACGATCCTTACCATTATCGAATACCGGCGATGAAAAAGGGGGGGTTTTGGGCCCCTCCTTTTTTTGGGTTTTAACAAGGGGGGGCCATCTGTATTTCGGTGTTAAAAAAAACGATTTCGGTTACCATGCAAACAGTCCTGCTGCGCCGCACGTCGTGGTACTATAGATGCGGATACTTGCTATTCTGTTAAGCCTACTTCCTAACTCATGGTTCTTGATTTGGTTGTATGATGCTACAAGGTTGATCTAATAACATTTCTTTCCGTTCAGGTATTTGGGGAAATCCATAGCATTCAATATATAAAATCTTCTGAAGCTATTAATTCCATATTCGTATGAGAGTCATAGGATTCCGACAAATGCGAGTAGCAATACTCTTAAACGATAAACTGTACACTCGATAAGTTAGGTTTCTGCAGTTATTGAATTTGACATGTTCCGGGAGGGTATTTAGACACAACATTTACTTTAAACTACGTATTTTGAATTAGTTTTAGTAAAGCTAATCCATGCATCCCATTTTTTAAATAAATTTTTAAAAATAATTTAGAATGCAACTTAAAACAGATTATAATTTTGTACCTCGTAAAAATTAAATTAAATGAGCGTTTCCGATTAGGAATCAATACATTTTAAATTTTACTCTATACAAAAGAAACTACTTTTCATTTTTAAAAATTAAAACACAATCTTTTCCCCACCTCTCACACTATTTCATTCAAAAAATTAAACACTTTCTAAAATCCTAATTAAAAAAAAACAACATTCTTCTTTACATCTTTTTGTGTTTAATTTATTTTTCAATATCTAAGCCATTTCTTGGTTTTTCTTTAGGAAAAAGAAAAAATGTAAGTACTAGAAAATCAAAATCTATTTATAAATCTTGAAGATAAGTCACACTTCGCCAATCTGTTTCGATTAGGTAATTGTTTCGGGTAATTAGTCCTTAGAAGTGGAAACGTTGAGGGAATATAAATTTCAAAATTCCTTTGTTTGCCAACTCCGTTTCATTGATAAACATCCAGTCTCAAAAATAACTGTAATCGGTAGGAAAACTTTTTGTGACATACTATTTCTTTTTAGATTTTAAAGCGCAGAAGACTGAACAAATCGCAATTTTTATCAACTTTGAACCATGTCTTCAATAAGTAAACAACTCCAGCAGTGTTTCTTCCGAGTATTTCATTAAAGTCTGGAGTCAGTGCATCTTTTGGACAAAAATGATTCGTTAAATTTAAAAGACAAAAATGTTTTTTTTGTTGTTGTTCAAAGATTACTTTAGCTTAAGATTTTCTAGGGCATTATTTTTCAAAGTATCGTAAAATCCAGCGTTTAACGAAACCCCATCCCTTTAAAGGCCCCCCTTTCTTTTAATCTGCAATTTTTTAATTTTTTAAAATATAACCCAGTTTTAACGCGCATCCTCTTTTTTCAAAAGATCTGAAATGAATGGGAAGGTGCTCTTTTGTTTTAAAGTCATTTATTAGAGGTACTATTCCAAGCTTTAGAAAAAAATAGAACTACAACCCGTTAAGTTCATAAGGAATATCAGTTCTTTTAAATAAACAGAGCATTTCTATACATGTAGAAGACAAATTTTTTTTCTAATTTTTATACCCGGTGTATAACGCGCCCCAGTAAATTTCGATCTCATTTGTTTGTGTTAAAAATGCGTGCTGTAGGCCGGGGCTTTTACAGTACGCATTTCAAGTTATAATATTTGCAAATTTATTTTCTTTTATGAAGCCATGTAATAATTCCCCTCAAATTGTTTTGTCTGTCTGTCTGTCCTTGAAGTTAATCTCTAAAAACATAAGTGTGAAAGGCTTATTTTTCCTTTCCTTAACAAAAATAAAAATAATCCTTCATATGCTCTTAGTGCTATCAACCCGCTAGAGAGCTACGTATAGAAATTTTTATTCCAAATTTTTAGTCATAATCAAGTGACAAAGACTCTTTTAAAATTATGTAAGTAGACAAAAACTCTTTACAATCGCCGTTAATAAGTCTTCACTTTCCCGATGATATTTGCATGAAAATGAAATTTTTTGTTACGTTTTTAATATAGCTATGCTATTTAGAAATTTATTTTTTGATGGCTACTTTAAAAGACTAGTATAAATATATTTTATTAGGAAAATAGCGAATGTATTTTATAAATAGATTTCTAAAACTTAGCATTAAATCAAATGAAAGCATTTTGAAATCAAAAAGATTGATAAGTAGTTAGAACATGCATTTAATGTCGATAAATAAGTTGAAGTTAATATTTAAAATATATTAAAAATTTCTAATATTTTGTATATATATAAGAGCTTTAATATTAATATTATTTCTAATGGGCTGCGAATTGGTGTTTTACCATTGCAGACATAGTACATTCCCAAATAGCTGGTATCACTTTTTAGTGCGGCCACATACAGGTGGATTCCAATCGCCGCAAATAATTTTGATGCCCAGTTTCCACCCCAGAAGGAGGCACCTGAGCTGTGACGATGCGAACCGTTACTAGGATTTCATTTTGCCGAGAGTATCCAAGCCAAACAGACAATCTATGGATCTTTTACATGCCGTATAATTATACGACATGGCCACTGTCGATTTTCTGCATCATAAAAATCCACCGACGCGAAACCACAACCTTAAGGGCAGAAGGTCAGTGACAAACCAACCACGCTACCCAGCCAGCTTAATATTAATATTGAAAATACGAAACGTTTCAGTTTGCTTTTTTTTTTTTTTTAATTAATTCTTTCTATTCGTATAAATCTATGCTTGATCGAATCGAACCGAAATTTTTCAACAACTTATCACATATTTTGTTGGAATATAACCACTACTTTTAGATATATGTAGAAGACGAATGACAAAAAAAGAAATGCTTCTTAAATACTTCTGATTCCGTTATAATTCATACCTCGATGCAAGTAATTTTAGCGCCTAAATTCTCATACCTGTTTTTATTTATAATAAATGTAATTATAAAAAGAAATGGGAGGTTCAATTTATCTAATTTCTATAGAAGAAAAATATCACTTTATGAATAAGGACTCATTTTTGACAGCTACTCGATAAACTGGTAAGGAATTCAGAGATCTAAGAAAATGATAATAGTATAGATATTTTAATATGTCTGAAGTTTTTCGTCCTTATATACTTTTCTGGCATTTTATTACAAAATTTCAATATTTTGTATATTTCACATTCTTATTTCCATAAATGATAAAGAACATTTTTTCTTAAGAAAGAACATTTATAAAATTAATTCTATTTTTATAGCTTATTGTGCTTCATAGTTTATTACGATTAAAAGCTCTCTTGCTTGAAAATATTTCTTTTCCTTCCAGATACTTTTAATCAATAAAATTTTTAATAGGAAAGTAGAATTTTAAGCAAGCATTTTATATATACGCATTTACATTTTTGACTGACAACTAAAGCAAGCGAAATTCTAAAAAAAGTCAAAACTTTAATTCCTATTCCAGTTCTGAATTCATATCAAAATTCAAATATTAGATATTTTTAAAAATACATAGTTGCTTTCAAAATAAATTTTATAAAACTTAAAATTGTGCAAAATATTTAAATAAGCATGAAACTCGTCTTTTACATTCTCAACATTAAACAGGATGATTCAAAATGAATATGAATATCTCAGTGTAATATTAAATGAAACTAGCGGAGATTTCATAATTTAATTTTGATGTTAGCTTAATTTTGAGTATTTTAAATATAAGGTGATTCAAAATGAATATAGCAATTACAAATAGCTGCAACACTGTAATTGAAAATAATTTAAGGTTCTTACTCATAATGGAAAAGTAAGTTTAAAATTTTGCTTTCATACATTATAAATGTTCTATGACTCCCCTTGATAATATGGACAACATTTAAGTGATAATCCATTGTACGCCGTACATTCTGTAGCATATCTGGAACCAACGCAAGCACATTAGAAATATGCGTTTTGAGTTCGGCAAAGAAAGTACATGCACAAGATCTTTCCCATGATCCATAGAAAGAAATCGCCGGATATCATATCCGGACAATTCAAACGGCGAATTTCTGATGCGCTAGCGTTGGTGACTCCGGAATTTCTTCAGAATATACGGCGTGAAAATGGACTAGTGCTTATATGTCCTGATTACTAACTGAAGGAAGTCACGTAGAATATTTGATAACAATATAAGCAGAATTTTGAGCTTCCTTTTCACTTCTGTGTAATCCTTATTGATAAATTCTTCTCAATTAATTAATTATACTTGCTTGTAATTGCAATATTCATTTTGAATCACCTTGTATTTAAAATACTCAAAATTAGGCTTTGAATTATCCACTAGTTTCATTTAACATTATACTGAGAGCAATTATGCATATTTATATCAATATCAGGGCAAAATTTTTCTTACTTCGCACAAATTTATGCATTACTCCAATATATTTTAAACATCTCAAAAGTTGTTCGTTATCGTTAAATATTCACTAATTAATTTCACACAAGTTTCAAAAAAACGAGCCAGACGAGTTTCAACGGAATTACTTACCAGACCAAATCTTTTAAACCACTAATTACAATCCAAAATTTTAAAAATATCCTAAAAGCGATGTCAATATAATTAACCATTAATTTCAGCTTTTGTTCCGAAAAAGAATGATATCCTTAATTAAATTTAACAAAATATATTATTTCTTATTCATGATGTATGAAAAGACAGATCGATCGATCTCTTTTTATATACAGGGTGTTTCCGGATTGGACAGAAAAACTCAGAGGGATAATAGTAGGCAGCATGTGGAGACGACAAACACTATAGAATATTGTGTCGCAAACCATGTTTAGTTCGAGTAGTTCGCAAAAACAGTTATGAAAGATGTGATGTCAAGTGGAATGAAAAGGGACAAAGACAAGTGATTGTCACAGGAATTGTTCGAAGTTGTGGTCGTGTAGGTGATAGCACAGCAAATACCGATAGACGAAGAATTTTTGGATGCGTTTAAGCAAATCTGGTGTGCTGCCGATGTCAGCTGAAGCGATGAGGCTCCGTGTCTTGAGATTCTCATTGCAGTTACGGCATCTCATACACAAGCGATTTTAGGTACCCCAGAAGAAGAAACTCAAAGGATTGAGGCCCGGACGGCGTGAAGGCTACGCAGCAGGTCTACCCTTTCAGTTCACCTCCCGGGATATGTAGCATGGGGTGGTTATGCACCACAATCGAGAAACGGGCTGGTGCATCATTATGCATGAAGTGCCTGCTCTGGTGCGCAGTTGCCGGTACTCCCTGCAGAAACTCCGGGAGAAGAGGTTAACTTACATACTTGCAGGCTTTTCAACTCTACCACGACACTCCAAATCCCCGCTTTCGTTTGGGCACTTCCTCTTCTAGCACGTCGTCCTCCCAACGCAAAAGTTAAAAAGGTTGAGAACCTGTTCTAGAGCAGTGCTTCCCAACCTTGTTATCACAGTGGACCTGTCAACATTTGATAATTTTGCAGCGGACCGTGGTACGTTGATTTTCAGTATTTTTGGTTGTTTTGAGTTAATAATTTTAATTTAATTGTATTTAAATATGCCTCCAGAACAAAATACAGCTTCACCAAAAAAGGAATGTAAAGTGATTTAGCATGGAATATAAAATGATTTTTTTATGAAAATCGTACAAATCCGAGAGAAAAAAAAGCCCAGTAAATAAAATGAAACTTATGTGCCTTTGGCAGACCAGTACTATTTGATTTTCGGGCCGATACCGGTCCATGGCCCTGGGGTTGAGGACCTTTATACTAGAGAACAAAAAAGAAGGTTTTCACAAAAGTACAGATAATTATGAATAGTCATAATTCTTCTTTTCTTTTTTTTACCCTAAATCTGAAGTGAATAATGTATTTCTTTTCTTACAAATTTTCTATAATAACTAATCTCTGAAGTAGTAGTGAGTTCTTTCGCCTAAATTCAACAATTTCTTTTGTTACATAAGAAAAAAGTCTGTAAGGGAAATTTGTTCTAAACAATACATTCGCAATTTATTATAGTTTTTATTCTTAGTTATTTTTTATATGATAAAAATACTATTGATTTGAATTTAATTTTTAACATGTTTCTATAAATAGAAATGTATATTTTACTGTTCCACTTTAATTTTAATATTATTGAAATTAAAATCATTCATTCTACAGTAAATACACTACTGGTAATTAAAATTGCTACACCAGGAATAAATGCAGATAGTAAATTATTTTCTTTGGACAAATGTATTGTATTATAAAAATAACAAGTGATTAAATTTTCAAGAAATTTGGGTACATAGACCTTGAGAAATTAGTACTCGGAACAACCACCTCTGACAGTTACAGCAGCACTTATACTCCTGGGCATTGAGTCAAACAGAGATTGGATGGCATGTACAGGTACAGGTGCCCATGCAGCTTCAACACGATGCCGCAGATCATAAACTGTAAAGATAAGCGTAGGGGTGACACCCAAAGGTCGTTTGGGGGAAAACCAAAGCCCCTTTTCATTGGTGAGACCCAATGAATTTTAAGGCCGGGGCAACAGAAAAAATTTTTTCTGTATCAAGGAATGTCCATACAATACTGGCAATATGCGGTTGGGAATTATTCTGCTGAATTATAGAGTTTTGAAAGGCTCGAAAAAAGGGTAGAGCCACGGGTTGTAACACACCAAAAATTTAAGGTGCACTGTTCAAAGTGTCGTCAATGCGAACAAGGGTTACGGACTTTATCCAAAAGCCCCCCCCATCACGCAAAGGGATAGACCACAGAATGATGACAAAATGTCCGCTGCCAATGTTTCGTTCACCCACGTGCCCAAAAAACGGATGCGACCATCTTGTGCTGTAAAAAAGAATTTGAATTCATCTAAAAAAAGGCGTCTCGCCATTCCGTGCCCCAGGGTTTTAAACGTTTATCACACCAAAGACCTCCCGTCGGATGCAGCATCAAGGGTAGCCTTTAGCCTGGCGGGCTCTCAGCTGGAAGTCCGTGCTGCAAACCCCTTTTAACTTTCGTGCAGAAAAATTGTTCTCTTTTTAAACTACCCCCAATTTTGACTCGGGGGTCGTGACGTGCTGCACGATCCATTTAAAACCCTGCGGGAACATGCCCCACCCTTTCGGCTGGGGAGTGATGGGGGCCGTTGACACCGCACGTCGTTCCTTATTACCGTCTTGAACTCCTCGATTCCATATTCTGCTAATAGTCATTGAATCTAGACCGACGTGAGTAGCAATACAGCGATACGATAAATCGCAATCCGGGTACGGTAAAATACAACCTTTATCAAAGTCAAAAACGTGTAGGAACGCATTTATGCTTTTAAAAACATTACAAAAAATTTTTTCACCGGGGGGAAAAGTTTCAAAAAGCAATTTTTGTATGAGGGAAAAAGCCTGGAAACCCCCGTTTAAACCCCCATTGAGGAATTTACTACCAACGCTTTTTGGGCCGAAAGCGTTGAAAAGCTAATCATTTGCATTTCACCGCATTTTCTTCCTGTCGTTTAAATTTCACGACTGTAGATGTCGCCTTTTTGATGTAGCAATTTTAATGGCCAGTAGTGTATTGGTGTGTTATAAATTATATATATATATATATATATATATATCCACTTCTTGTAATTTAATATCAAGAAAATTTACTGTTTGTCACAGTGCTATTCATGGGAATTATTTGCTTGTTTATTTCTGGACCGTTATTTGTGACCTCTTTGCTTGTCATACGGTTGAGTTTGAAAATTGTTCTGGAACAATCTGTAAGCAATGCTCACGTTTCAGTCCATACTCAGCGCATCACTACTAAACACCAATCCACTTTCACGTACACCGACATTTTAACCCATAGATTTCCAACCTTTTTTGAGCCTGCGCATCTTTTTCTAGTGAATATTTTTCGATACCTCCCCTTCCCAGTCCACAGAAATAAGAGTATACATAATACATGGTGAAAACAAGAATTAAATTTTTAAAAAATATTCTAAAACTAACAGAATATATTTTTAAAGCCCCCAATTTTTTTTACTTGTAAATCTAAATAGCTATTGACACGAATATATAACTTTATAATACATACAATCAACATAAGTTAACCAGTATGAAAGTTTACTTTTGTTAGTACATAATCACCGTGTTTTTTTTTAGTCACTTTCAGACTATGTTTGGTTAATCTGCCCATGCCTCTCCATACCATCTCAACCCCCAACTTTCTCTGGGTCTTTTACTGCCCCTCAGAAAGACTCAAAAGCTCACAAGGGGACGTTATCACCCACGTTGAGAGCCTATGCTTTAACCTCTTTCCCTAGGTTTTCAACTAATGAAATGGCTGTCTGTTTCTTCAGAAATATTATCATGAAAAAGGTCCGAGTGAAAAAGAATTGAAATGTAAAAATCTGTAATTTTTTTTAATCACAACCTAGTCTCTAACTTTGTCGTCAAATCAAAAATGATTCAATGGCCATTTACCTTTAAAATTAATTTCTTCTGCTCTTTTATCTTGCCGTAAATTTCGATGAAACTTCGGATAGAATATGTTCATTTCTTCAAGGTACTATTAGTTTTAAAACTACTAATTTGAAGCCCATTCCGCCAATAAAAAAGAGAAATTTTACTCTTTTAAAAATTTTTCTTTGTATTAAAATAATTATTCATTTCTACGCAATATTTGCAATTGGTGTATTTTATGATAAAAAATCGAGAATTAAATATTTCAGTTCCTTTTGTTTTTTAATACGCATTAGATAATATCCGTATTTAAAGAAAAACCATTTTAAAAATTGCCAGTTACCGTTCCAACAAGTGGTAGAAGAGACGCTTCCAACAGAGACGCTCTTGAGTTTCATACATAGAGATCTGTAAAATATTTATACATTCAATATTAAGTTTATAAATATTTTTGAATTATTAGAAGTTTTGAAAGCAGAAAGGGCGTAAATTACTTTTTCGAAATTTTTGCTTTTCCCCTTTCCTTAAATGCAAGTCATAACATCAAACATCCTTTCAAATTAATTCTTTTTAAATGAAGAGCTGCCTATGAAAAGGAACTGCAAAATAATTTTTCCTTTCTGAAGAGAATATTTACTTGTTCAACAAAAAGAATAAGTAAATTTTTAAAAATAATTTTCCATAGAAAATGAAGTTAAATGAAATTCTTTACACTTATTCATTTCAGGGTACTTGCATATTATTGCTACTTATTGGCGACATTATATGAAACGAAACACATGGTTGCCAATTCAGCACGTAACACACTTAGGAAATCGGGTTTGCCAATTTGGTGAGTTATTAATAGAGTTGACGATGTGTTGCGATAATACATAAGAGTACCCCTTTTATTATTATTTTTGATTAAAAGGAATTAAAATCATCGAAAGAATGATAGTTTATTTTTACCGCATTTTAAAGTAAAACGGAGACTATTAACGACTGATTCCTTATTATGAGCTTCAGTCAAACGAAACGAACAATACCTGAATTGGCATCCTTCTCTCTGAACTTCCACATCACTACAATGTAAAAACTTTGAGCCTTGACAGATTTTATGGGTATAACCTTTCTATGTGACAGATTAAAACCATCGAAAAGAGCTATTAAACATTTCCTCAAAAGTATAATTTCCAAAACATTCATGAAAATCTGATAATTTATAATACCAGAAACAGAGAAATTTTTGCTTTGTTGTTAAGAAATCTGTCAAATGCTAAAAAAACTATATTAATTTTTAACATATGACATTTTCTTAACCAACGATACCTTAAACCAAAAACAAACCGAGTTTTGAAGGATATATTGTTTCTGTTTCATAATGAAATTATAAAAAGTATTAGTGATTCTATTTTGAAGTTTTGAATATTTTGAGAACCATACATTTGATGCTCAGTTATTATAAAAAAAGTATTTGAGATTTTTGGGGATTTTCTTATTCTTTTTAATTCAGCATTAAGAATCACACAAAGGTTATAATTTTATCAAAGCTTGAATTATTCAAATAAGTTTTTTCACCAATTATTTTTATCTGAGATATACTATTTAGATAATCTATTCAGAAATATGTGGAAAAAATTTTAAGTAATTTTCAAGATTCTTTAATGAATATTTGTGTGTGTTTTTGTTTAGTAGTATAAAATTTATTTTAAAGCTGAATATTTCTCGAATCCAAGCTCAATGTTTTAAGTTTTTTTTTCTTTATCAAATAAAAATTATTTAATTCTGATAACATCATTCTTAGCTCAAGAACTTAACACATGTATTTTATTATTGCGGGAAAGACCTAATATTCTTTAATTCATATTTCTCTTGCAACAAAACAAGAAAAGTCCTTCTAAGACAGAAGAAATCAGATTCTGTCCTCTAACTAGTCTTCTTTGATAAGAAATATTATATTCTATTCATGGACTAATATGGAATGCTGTTATTCAAGATATCCCCTGTTGACTCTCTTAGACACAAATTACTGTTACACGAAGATGTTATTGGCTTCTACATGTTATTATATTTATCTTTCGGAATATTATTTAATGTTGGTTCCTTTCTTTGAAAGAAATGATTAGCCTTAGAATTCATTTAGCGTTATTAGTTTCTTACTTTCCAATGAAAGGTTCTAATTATATCAGAGAAGTTTGATGTAGTTAAGACAACGTTATGTACAGTCATCAAAAAAGAAATGGAACATTCTTGGTAATTTATTAGCGTTGTCTATTTTAATTGCTCAAAGTACGAAATGATGGTGTTAGAGTATTTGTTACTTAATTAACAAACATAATTTAAATTTTAAACAAAATTTTCTTTACGAACTTCAATTTTTTGACACAAATAAAAAATAATCGAAGCACAACATTGTCCTAATTTCATTTGAACCTGATTATTAGCTCAGGATAAAACTATTAGGAAGCTATTTACCAGAACACTTTGTCCGTTTACTTCAATATTCTTAGAGAAATTCACACACATCCTTGTTTTTACACAATGTATCTTTTCAAAATGTAGCAAAGAGAAATAACGTTCTGGAGTCTTTCAATATTCAACGATATCTTAAATAATTTTCCATTTCTATGTTCAATTGTCTTCAGAAAAGGTTTTCATTGTTGTTGTTGCCACATAAAAGACCAAGAATTTTTCAAAAGATGTTTATATAAAGGTTTCGATTGCGTCTACTGATGGATATAAATCATGCTTGAAGAGTATAAGGTTATTTATATGATTTTAAACGCTTTCAAGATTTTGATCATTCTAAAAGCTGTTATAATTACCTATTCTGTGTTTCATAAAAAAGTAAAAATCACTGATGGATCTCTGAATCATCTCGATACAAGCACATGTATTCTCAAAATAAGTAAACTGTAAATAATTGAATTTTTGCGGATTTGTATCTGATTTCTTACTAACAAATACATTTGAAGTAAAGTGAAAAAAATAAATGTTTTAGTCATCACACAGTATTAATTTTTCAAATGATTATTTTTGCTAAATGGGAGAAATACTAAAGAGTTTTAGTTTCATGTTTTGTTACGTAGCTTATTATAATTATTAATCATTTTGCTTCACTCTATTTATTAAGTATAACATTAATTTTACCCACTCGCGTTTTATGCTATTATTCAAAATTATTTAATTTTTTTTTTATTGTAAATTTTTTTTCAATATAAAACTTTTCTCAAACAATTCTGTACAGTGACTCACGAGTCGTTAAAAATAATAATCTTACTTTTTTATTATTATTATTATTATTAATATGTAAATTTTCGTTAGAAATAGTTCACCGTAATATATTTCATAAAACCAATTTCAAAATCATTAAAAAGGGGGAAAAAAAGTTCTAAATATTTCTTTATTTATTTTAGGTTTTTAAAT
>BMAV01010020.1:9754-21198 GCA_019973955.1 Trichonephila inaurata madagascariensis
ATAATCGAAGTTGACCACCATGTTAGTAGTCGTAGCACCACCCAGGAGCTAAAGATCGACCATAAAACAGTTTTAAGCCATTTGCGCACAGTTGGATTCAAAAAGAAGCTCCATGTTTGGGTGCCACATCAATTAACACCAAAAAACATGATGGATCGAATTTTCTTCTGCGAAGCCTTGGCCAAACGGAATGAAATCTACCCATTTCTTAAGTGGATGGTGACTGGGGAGGAGAATTGGGTCACATACTACAATACTGTGCGAAAACGATCGTGGTCAAAGCGCGGTGAAGCAGCTCAAGCGGTGGCTAAACCAGGACTAACGACCAGGAAGGATTCTACTGTGTATTTGGTGGGACTGGAAAGGAATCATTTATTAGGAGTTGTTTCCGCATAGCCAAACACTAAATTCAGATCTCTACTGTCAACAAGTGGACAGTTTGAAGCTAGCGGATTGACCAGAAACGGCCAAAATTGGCCAACAGAAGAGGTGTTGTGTTCCATCAGGACAACGTCAGGCTACACACTTCTGTAGTGACTCTCCAGAACCTCTGGGAGCTTGGTTGGAAAGTTTTAATGCATCCACCATATAGTCCAGACCTGGCACCAAGCGATTACCACCTATTCCTCGCATTGCAAGACTTCCTGAGTGATAAGAAATTAAGATCAAGAGAAGATTGTGAAAATCGATTACTAGATGTTTTCGCCAATAAGGGCCAAGACTTTTATGAGAGAGACATTATGAAGCTACCTTTAAAATGGCAACAAATTATACAACTGAACTGGGCATATTTGACCCAAATCGGACAATCGGAAGTATGTTAAATAAAGTCTTGATTTTTATGCAAAAATAATGGATTTCTTTTTCCCCAACCTAATATTAACGTAAAAATTTATCCTTAGTTTATGAATGAGTTATATTAACATCACGCTATAAAGCAACGCGAGGGCTATTGGCGACGGAACTCGTAATTTTGAACCTCGGTCAAGTGACGAGCATGACACCTGAGCTGACATTCCTAACTACCACAACATGCCAACGCGAAGAACCTCGACATATTTAACATGCACTGGCTCCCTTCTACACACGGATCTTCATTGTCACTGAGACTCGAACCCATTACACACCGTGACCACGAGTTCGTGACCATAAGCACGAGGCTACCGCGTGAGTGAATATCAACGTCGCACTATTCAGCTATACGAGGGCTTTTCGCGACGGACCTCGTCATTTTGAACCATGGTCAAGTGATGAGGACGACACCCCCTCCCCCTCTCCTAACTACCACACCAACGGGAGGTCATTTGAGATCGCGACCGATTTAACGTGCGTCGTGCCCCTCACGGCGCGTCTTCAGTGGTACTGGGCTCGAACTCGTGACAAGGCCAGCCACGATCCGATACCTTGACCACTTGGCTACCGCAGTCACATCCTTGGTTCATATGTGTTCTGTGTATGTTAATTGTAATAAACCTAAATAATTTTCAAAAAAGATCGACCATGTGCCATAAAGTGGCTTTTATATTTAGTATAATAAGATTTTTTTTTTTTTTACTCTTGTTTTTTTGTTCCAGATATATTTCTATATCTTTCCATCCCTTTTGTTAAAAATGTATTTTTCAACACTATCAGATTGAAATTTTCATTCACTCTGAGAATAATTTTGTTTCGACATTCTTGAATTACACTTCACATGCATATTTGTGCATATCCTTTCTTTGTAGAGTAATTCTGTTTTCAGAACTCTGTGAGAAATTTCGTAATAAACTTAAACGCGTTTTTACTTTTTAAACGATTTTCTAATCAACGGAATCTTTTGCATGCTTTTAATTCGGGCGAAATCGACTCTTGCGCAACAAAACCAAACACTCACCGGTATTCTTTTATTTGCTCTTTCTACACAGAACTCAAATTTCAACATTTTCTAAAACTGAATTTACACGCATACATTTAATTTTTGATGTCATACTGATATTCTGTCATATCTTGTATCGTGGACACATATCTCTCTCCTCCCCATATAGCTTTTTCTTGAAATATTCCGCTATATTTATTTTTGTGGATTTAGACAGGATTGTAAATGTAAATCATTGTTTTACGCTTGTCGAGCGCGCGTGCTATTACTTATGTTAAATATTTCGTTCGAAATTAAACTTTAAGCCTTTTGCTGTTCTTTTGCTCAATTGGTATTTTGATTACTTTTTTCCAGCTAGGAAAAATGCTGCAAAAGTAAAAACAACTTCTCTGCATAACTTAAAAATATTGCTCGATCCTTAATCTGAATATCCCAGTCACTATATTGACAAAACACTAAATACAAATGTGACACCTTAATTTGTATAATTTCCTACCGTTGTAAATAGTGTATGAACGTATCAAATTCTTTATATTTCATTTTTCAGGTATATACTGCACCTCTGGGAGACCTCAGGTGATTTTGTGCAAAGTCAATGGGATAAAATTTTCGCATCGCTTGGATCTGATGTCGATACTATAGCAATATGGGGTAAATATTATTCTATTTTTTTTTTTTTTAACTATCACTTTTTACACCCAGGTAGTTCTGTTCCCGGAACTAGTTTGATATCACGGGACCACCCCAAGTTGTTGTTTATGTTCGCCAAGATGGGCGATATGGTTAATCTTGATATTTTACAGGTTTTGAAATATTGTAAGTTTTCAGTACTTTGTAATTGATATTCATTATTACTTTTAGTATTTATTATGTAATTATTTTATTAATAATATATAAAAATACAATTATTATATGTAATCATAATATTCGATGTTTATAATTGTTTCTTTATTATAAATAAATAACATATGTAATAATATAAATAAATATAATTATTATTATGTTCTTTATATATTTATATAATTATTATTTTGTTATTCATTTATAATCATTAATGTTTTATTTATTTATAATATTTTATGTTATATGAGTATTCTTATGTATAATTTATATAATATTACAATACGATGATTATTTTTTATAATTACTATTAAATTATATTATATAATTATTATTATTAAATCATACTATATGAATATTATATATAATTACTATTAAATTATAAGAGATTTTTTTTATCACATATACTGCATAATATTATTAGTACATGTTACATTCTATTATATTACTATGGTCCCGACAGACGTGCTGTACACACGTCTTAAATCCAAAAATTACAAACTTTTTTGAATAAGTTATAACTATCTGGACCGTTTTGATGAAATTTTTTACAAAGAAAGTTATTACAATACCTGACATCATCACATGTACATTTACCACAATTCAATCTATCGATTGCGTGTGAGTATGTATTTACTATGAACTAAGTTGTGAATAAAGAAGCTATTCTAATTAGAAACTTAAACTTATTTTGATGAAAGGGTAAAAAAGATAAAACTCCAGCTATTTTCAAAACAGGTATATTTTAATGCACATAAAATAAATTTATTATTTAATAAATTATTGAATGTACAATGTTTTGGGTTAATTCTTGAGGGGTATAAACAAATAAATGCGATGGTTTACCAAACCTCGGACATGCAACATATAATTGGCCGTGCGAAAAGCAAGGGTTTTTAAATCTAAGCCACAAATTGTCATTGTTTGACCTTGTGACTTATTAATGGTCATAGCAAATTCCAAGCGAATTGGAAATTGCAAACATTTGAATGAGTAGGTGAGTCTGAAAGAATCATTGGGATCTGTGGTAGAAGTACAACTTCACCTTGAAGTTTGCCGCTCAAAATAGGGGCCTCAAGAATATTGCTCATGATTTTTTTTATGAACAATCGCCCGCCCTTACATAATTTTGGCGCATTTTCAACTAATTGCTATATCGGACCAAATTGTGAATCTAAATCATTCTCAAATCCACTTGAACCCACACAAAAAATATCATCTAAATCGGTTCTGCCGTTTAGGAGGGGAGCTCAGTGACATACACACACAGAGAAGAATTATAAAGATACATGCCGTATCGTGGCGAAATGAATAATCTTTCCGATTCTGTAATTATTTTTTGTCCGATTTTGAAAGAAAAATTAGATTGCAATTTTAAAAACGGTGAAAATATTGGAAAATTCTCTCCTCTTATTTCTTTTTTCATGGAGAGCAATTTTTTCTCATGGGTGTCCGTAGTACATTTTTATGTCTTATATAGCATTAACTAAATCTTATCTCGTTTATAGCTTAACTGATTAAAGTACATGCTCCGTATTCCGTTACCCATGGAAGTTATCACAATACCACCCAAACTTATGCCAATCATTAAGACGCCCAATAATCCTAAAGGATAATAACGAATGGGTTTACTTCATTGTAAATCTGACTCCCCAGAAATTCACCTGGCGACATTTATTCCTTTATAAAATATCTAATGAATAAATGAGTGCTTCGTTTTCACAGGTACTTTTACATACACTTGTCTCTTATATTGGATTGTTGCATCTTTTTACACGTTTATTGATGTCACAGGTAAGCCCAAATTCGCAGTGAAGCATAGGATTCAAGACATTCCATCTTACCCGGTAAGTAGCGTTGAAAATCATTAAACTCAAACGCATTTTATGTTAATCTTTTACAAACATATATATATATATATATATATATATATATATATATAGAATAATTCAACTTCTGGTGGTGGGACTAATCCCCATCTGGTGTAGTGAAACTAGACCAGATCCATGAGCCCATAAATTTGCAAAGTCTAACAACAACAAGGGGATAGCTACAGTCCTCTCACAGGAAAACCCCAGACATTGTAAAATGTGCTGAGGAGAAAAAGGACTGATGTTACATTTGGTGCAAAAATTGGAAGCTTTTTTAACCACCTTCAAAATTCATGCACCTCAGATGACCAGTCGAAAATCACGAGAATGCCGTCTGATATGATCTGGAACCCTTGAATGATATGGCGGATCCAGGGTATCTGTGAAAGCACCATGAGTGTATAGGAGGGACAACCCAGGTTTAGCCATGGCTTAGATCTCGGTCGACTTAAGGACCATGTGGTCTTCCGGATCCACAGGATCGCTGGTAGTCGTCTTTCCTAGGTAATTCACTACTTCGTTCCCAGGAAAGCCTACATGAGAAGGGACCCTCTGTAGATGGAATAATTCAGCTTCTAGAAGTATGGATTTGATCTGATTTTAACTTACATCACACTCCAAAGCAACTCAAGGGCTTTTGGTGATAGCCCTCGTGATTTTTAACACGGTTAAGAGTGACTAGCATGATACCTCCTCCGAACTTCCACACCAAGTCAACCAGAGGACTTTGAGGCTAGACAGATTCAATTTGCATTAACGCTTCTATATGGTGGGTCTTCAGTCGCACTAGGCTCGAACTCGTGATACGTCGGCCACGAGTCCGTGACCAGGACCACTATGTTACCCCGACTTCGTAATGAGGCTGAAATAGCCCATTAATTTTTTCCCCACTAAGCCCATTTAAGGTCACCAAAATTCGAGATCTTATTCTATTAAGATACACCCTGTGGAATTATAGAGAGACGTCCTAGATTAGAACACGTGACCTATGGATTCGTAATCACGTAACATACTCATAGAAAAAAGTGATCACCCTTATCCGGAGGCTGTTACTGGCTTGTGTAGATACCGCTACAGTACTCTCCCACCAGTGAATCGATGGATAGGTGAACGAATGCGTTATTTTGTTGTTATGGCGTGTGAGTTGTATTACTGTTGCATCAAGTGAGTCTGACGGCTTTGTTTTGCTGCGTCAAGTGAGTCTGACGACTTTTGATTGCTCGTTTGCGGGTAGATGGCGCCATGACACATTAGAAGGTTTTCGTTTTTCTTTTCAGCCAAGGTCACCAATGTCGGAGATTAGAGCCCGCGACCTATAGATTTGTAAGCGCGTAACAAACCACTAGACAAAAGTAATCACCCTTGCCCGGAGGCTGTTATTGGCTTATGTAGATACCGCTACAGACTGTTTAATATTAAATATTGAGTGTGTCTAAGTCCTTAAATGGTGTTAGGGACTAAAAAAAATAAAATAGCCTTTGTTAATGCTCATAGTGTTGAAGTTCTTGCCCTTTTTTTAATTATTATAGCTCAAAATAGAGAGTTCAGTGTCCAAGTCTCAAGTCCATGCGATTCCAATTCAAATGAAAAAAAAGGGGGAGGGGAAATCTGCTATCAGCCATTTTGAAAAAAAATGAAATTCATTTCAATTTTAAAATTTATTGGTGCTATTGACCGGTTTTCTAATTTTAACTCATTAAAATGTTTATCAGAAAAGTTCCACAATTTGCAAAATAGAATGGCTGAGATAAAATAACATAAAATATTTTATTAAGCCTAAATTCTTTTGATTTCTAGGAATCACTGTATTTGTGATGAGTGAAATTCTTATGAAATTTATTTCAGAATTTTTAAAGTATTAAAAAATGCAAAATGGTCGCAATGTTGGACGAATCATTGATTTTTCAAAGAATATTTAAACAATCTCTGTTTTGAATTTGAGTTTCCTTTTTTTTTTTCTGAAAAGGATATTTTTTATTTGCAGACGATATCATTATAGAAAAACTTGATTTTCGAACAATTTAATTAACCATATGTATTAGAATCACAAAATATTGAACTGGATTTGTAAAATTAATTAATAAAGTTAGTCCCAATCATCAAAATAAATTTTCAGTTATTTCTTCCAAGCTCTTTATCTATTTAATACGTCACTTTTAATGGGGTTTTTTTAAAAATTATTTCAGTCCAAGTTCCTAATATATGTAATAAAGTATTGTTTTTACAATTTATCTTTATTATATTTTTGTAGGTGCCACTTAACTCAGTTTTAAAACTATCAAGACAAGTACTTATTAACCAAATTCTAAGCATACCATTTTATATGGTAGGATACCATTTGATGGTTCTCAGAGGTTATGATACAAAGAAATCTCTTCCCTCTTTTCAGAGAGTTTTCTTAGAGCTTCTTTTTTGCGCCGCTGTGGAAGAAATTGGATTTTATTACTCACACAGGTTAGTAAAAAATTCTCAGTTTACGTTCTCAGAATCCTATTGTCCCCAATATATCATTGACAAATTTTATTTTTTACTTACAAAGAGAGTAAGGTCTTTCGATCATGATTTAGTTCAAATTTGGTATGATGGTACATATAGTTTCCCTGTTGATGAAGACATATGGCTATAGGGGCCACACACTACTCAATAATTTTTTTAGATATTTGCAACCGAAGATGCAATTCACTCGTTAAATTCAGTTCTGTAGCTAACGCGATTACACGTGTAATAAAATTATAGAGCATTATAATTTGAAAAATAATTCATTTTTAAAATGAATTTCATAATTTTATATTTAGGCATTTGTAATTTACTATATTTTGTATTTTATGTAAACTAACTGTATTCATATTTATACTTGTAAATCTGGAAACAATTTCTTTGCAACTTTCTTCAGTTTACCCGATTGGCAACAGTTCGTATTTTGGCATTAGACTGGTTGCAATGTTTTGATGTAAGCTCAGCTAAGCCTAATGGAATAAAAAGTGTTCTTCGAATTCATTGAAACAATTTTTTATTTTTTTAATATTATAGAGCCAAACGTTCATAACAAACTGGTAACCCGGACGTGAGTTACGTATGTTGAGAGAAATATTATTCAACTCAACACACGTAATGGGCTTAGCGTAGCAGCTACGGATAGGTGTTTCACGTCGTTAGGAGCCAGATTCGAGTTCGGGGAGCATGAATAACTTATTCTTTATTTATTTTATGTCTATTTTTACATGTAAAGATACATAATGGAATTTAAATAAATTGGAAATGAAATATCTTTAATGACTAGAAACCTTATAAGAGTTTTATTTGTCGTTATCATTCGTATTACAGAATAATATTTATTACAAAATAATTAAAATATTTCTCAAGAACAGGAGAAAAACCAAACAATAAATTTGGAAAGGAAACAATAAATAAAACAATTATCAGATTAACAGAATAAGTATAAAAATATGTCTGACTTCTTAACCTTAAATGTGTGTCCGCACAATAGTGAAACTTGTCATAAAAGCAAATTGTAATGATTTCAAACAGCTCTGGATCAAACTATTTATTAAAGTATGAAAAGCATGAAAAAAGTATTCCAGTACAATTTAACTGCAAAATGGGTCCGCAGATATAGAGCCTCCTTCGCGGTAATGTCTTTATACCGCTCGCATAAACCTATTAATTAAAGTGATACTTTCGGGAAATGTCCTGTATATTTGATATGCCAAAGGGTCCATTTTCGGTAATTCCCACACCGAGTTTGTGTGAGCTCGCTGGCTCTATCTCCACCGTGCTGTTGCTGACTCGAAACTCCTCGGTCCTAAGTCCACCTTCGTTCTCGTTAATTCGCGGACTCTCAGGTAATTCCAAGCTGAAGTATATCGCTGGCGTGAGGCCTCTTGGGTTCTTTCAAGTAACAGTCGTCGTAAACTGTCTCGCTCTCCCTTTTTAACCTCCAGGTTTCCCATGGTTAATATGATCCATGGTCGCCTATTCCTTTGATCTCTTGTCTGTCGGTCCCTTAGAGCGCGGGGTCTTTCTCGACGCATAGTGGCAGCTCTCTGGTCCAGACGCGCTGATGTCTTAGATCCGTAGGAAACCGAAAAGCATATTATACCGGTGTCCTTTTTCATCCCTCGGACTGCCCTTGAGAAAGGGGTCAGAATTTTTGACCACCCATTTACGCAACTTTTTCCCAGCAATTAGGGAAACGAACGGATCTTTCTCACGTTTGTCGGCGTACTTTCTCCGCAATTAGAGAAAAGAGACTGGGTACATCAAAAAATGAAACGTAATTTCGAAAAGCATCTCACGCAACGAATTACTGCAGTATTGTTGCAAAGGCACCTGCTGCTTCGAATTTTGAGTGAATTGGATCCAAATTTCTAAAAAATTATTGAGTAGTGTAGCCCCTATAACCACATATATTCATCAACAGAGAAACTAAATCTACCATTCTACAAAATTCGAACTAAATCCGTGACCCCAAGACCCTGCACTCTTCTTGTTAGAGTTCTTTGGTATTTTTCTATCCTTGGGATGTTTTCATTTAAAAGGAGAGTGTATTTCGTTTTTCATCAAATCACATATTATAAAATTTAAACAACTTATTTTTTTTTCAGTGTGAAAAATTATGATCAATTTGAATGTTCTTAGTTGACAATATAGATTTTTTTTTTTTTTTTTTTTTTTGCATCCAAGGTTTTTAAAAAATTTTTAATAATCACACATCGATATTAGATAAAGGTGTTAGTTGCATATTTAATTAACCATGCAAAAAAGGATAAACAGTTTTATAAGAAACACTTTAAGCAGAGAATTGCTTTCGAGCACTTTTAACAGTTAAAATTTTTTTAAGGAAATCAAAGTTTGAATTTGAATTGATTGTTTTCGTGGTAAAAACTAATCATAGGACTAATGCATAATTATTAAATTATAGATATAGTGCACACATTCAGAAACGGTAGTAAGCCTGCCTTATATAGTAATACATCAGTTGGACTCCGATTTGACGAACTCTTATTTAACGAATTTCGCGATACAACGATTAAAATGAAGGCGAAACCTCACTATTCAATGAATAATAAATCCCGAATTAATGAATTATTTCGCCAGGTGGAGGCATTGTTTTATTAGTTTGTAATGGAAAAAATTCTTTCTTTTTCTTCTTCAAATGACATACCCTCTATGTCCGGAACAGAAAAAAAAAGGAACTAGTTTGATATCACGGGGCAAGGCGCCAAGCGTTCTTGGCGCGAAAAAGAAATCACACCAAGCAACGCTTGTTGTCGATGGAATGGAATCCAAGATGGCAGCCTAGCGGTATCAAATCGTCTGGAAGAAAATTTTAAAGAATTGTTTTGAAACAATTTTGATTTGTCAATGTCAATGAATAGCGCGATTATAATGCAAAAATCAAAAATGAAACTCCTATAAAAACTGTTAAATTTTCTAATGTTTTACATTGTTTGTGGAAGCATACCTCTCTTTTATGCAACAGAATGTATAAATGATGTAGTATTTTCTTCTCTGCATAGAATAGAAAAGGAGCATACCTCATGAAGCAGGATGTAAATAACGCAGTATTTTCTTCTCTACATAAAGTAGAAAAAAAACTATCTTTCGAATCAAGAATCAAAAAGATTTTCAAATATCTATTAGTTAGTATTTTAACATTTCCACTTAAGGTATCCGACTACGTTCGGAACCGTGATTTTGCAAAATCGTATGAATGGATAATTTTCAGGATATTTACTGTCACTTAGATTAGAATACATGAATAAAATTATTTTAAGGACATTTTGACAAAAAAAATTATTTAAATACAATATTTTGGCAAAAAATTAACTTAGAATAATCTTTTTTCAAAATGTTCTTTTGTGAAAAATGCTTCTATTATAATAATATTTTGCCTGTATATAGCTCAGACCTCTTTACAGAGGCTCAACTAGAATTTTTGAAATATATAACTTAGAAGTGGGTTTATCCATATTTTGCGACAACAGAGGGGAGCAATTTTAAGAAAAAAACGCCAATAATTATATTTCAATCGGTGGTAACTCTGATAATAATGTGAATTTTTCAAAAAGTCTAGTTGAGCCTCTGTAGAGAGATCTGAGCTATATACAGGCAAAATATTATTATAATAGAAGTATTTCTCACAAAAGGAGAACATTTTGAAAAAAGATTATTCTTAGTTAATTTTTTACCAAAATATTGTATTTAAATAATTTTTTTTTGTCAAAATGTCCTTAAAACATTTTATGCATGTATTCTAATCTGACTGACACTAAATATCATGAAAATTATCCATTTATGCACTCTTTTAAAATCACGGTTCCGAACGTAGTCGGATACCTTAACTGAAGCATAATAATTCCCTAATAGTAATTTAGCTGTTGAATAAAAAGTTGTCGGAGGTTATAACCCGGTACCCTCTGATTCGTAAGCACGAAACATACAACTAGACAAAAGTGATCACTCCTGTCCGGAGGCTATTTCTGGCTCATTTAATTACCACCACAAAGTGTATAATTTCTAACTATGGATACTTTTTAGGTAGTTGCTTTCCAAAGGGTAAATGCAAATGTAAATGGATTTACCTTTTTTTTGCAAAGATAAATCTATATTTTTGGGGACTTTCCTAAAAGTAAATGCAGAAAATTTGTATTTTGTTTCGACCCCGATACAACGAATAACCCCGAATTAAAGAAAACAGCTGTTTGGTCTCGATGAATTCGTTAAATCGGGGTTCGACTGTATACTATAGCCGTGGCTGACTTTATCTAAAGGCTTTATAGTGTAAGAGGATTCTTGTTTTTAATTTTTCTTAGGGTTTTGCATCTTCCCTTCTTTTATAAACACATCCATAAGAAGCACCACGAATGGAAATCTCC
>BMAV01010020.1:21208-81843 GCA_019973955.1 Trichonephila inaurata madagascariensis
ACATTCACCACTCTGATAAATCATTCGGGCTTCCATTTTCCTTTCTTCCCGCCGCCAGAACGTCACGATTTCCATCATTTGAAGTAAGCTTTTTGATATTGTTTGATTTGTTATAAAATTACTATCTATTAATTGATAACTGTATCAGATTGTAGTAATAATTAACAGTGGGATATTATTATTAGTAGTAGTAAACACAAAACAATGATAATCTGATGGTAGAATTCATTCATTGTCTTAAGCCAGTGTTTCTCATACTGTGAGACGCGTCCCCCTAGGGGGGCGTGATAACTCTACGAGGAGAGCGCGAGAATATTGAAAAGTCAAAAACAAAAGATTATTTTAAAAAATTATTAGTTTACTGAAAGTGAACAAACAAAATACATTCTGACATAATACAAAATGGAATACATATTTACACTGATATAATACACTTATAAATGTATTAGTACAGCCCAAGTTATTTTATAATAAATTTAACAAAATACTAAGTTAAGAACCACATTAGTAATTACCAGTGAACCCATGGGCTTGCCATATATATAATTATTTATAAAAACTAATCTTGACAATTTGACTAACTTATCTTGATAATTTTTTTTGTACGGTTTATAAATAATCCCTTAGCTGCCAATTAAAAGTTACGCGATTCGATCTCCAATGCTACCGTTTTCCACATAGGCGCGTGTATGTTATATATTGGAAGGGGGGAGGTGAGAGAAATGGAATAAATAAGCAAATCCTCTGAAATAAGTAAATTCTTCGCAAGCACTGCCAAGGTCTTTTTGATGCATTCCAAAGCCTTCGGAAAAATTTTATGGATAGCAGTGCACAGAAAATATCATGCATTGGAAAGACGTATATATACGTCCGGGACAATGAACGCTTTGGCTGAGAGAAATGTTTATATACGCCGGTGGCGCTTAAGAGGTTAAGGTCGTATTGTAGTTTTAGCGTCGAAGTACAGTATTATTGAATTTAATACATAGTTGTTGTATGAGGGAGGCTCGATAAAAATTAGGACTGGAAATTGGGTTGCAAATATTAAAACTTTGAGAAGCACTGTGTCTCAAGCTACTTTAAATCAGCAGTATGTCACCACCCAAAAGTCGCGGGTGTGAGAGGGTTTGAGAAAGAAGCAGACATGATCATTGAAATAGCTGCTTTTATTCTATTTTTAGCACTTCATGAAGTAAACAATTTTATAACTTAAATCTTATAATAACTTAATATGTGTGAAATCCTAACCCTTAACCGGATATACTAAATTTTTAATACTTATTATTTTCTTCTCGAAGCTCGATAGCTAGGTCAGCTCCAAGGTTGATTACTTCTACTATTCCTAGGGGAATCTCCGTCGACTATTAATCTCAAGACGTGCGACCACCCAGTCGCTGTTCACTCTTGATAATACTTAGATTTCACGCTTAACGATCAATGATTAACCATTTACACACATACTCAACGACAGGTACTTAAGTATTTGTTACATTTGCATAAAATCAGGTCATCACTACGGAAAGCGGTTTTTAAATTAAAATCACAGTTGAGAAGAATCCGAATAGTACTCGTTATGAGTATATTGCTGCTTTAAAGTCCCTGATCTTTTTAAAGGAATAAGTCGTTGGTATTTTTTTGTCTGTTAAAATACATCTGAAAGTCATAAATGATATGCCTAGAGTATCATTCAGGTTAGGTAATGTAACTCGACATTGACATATTTCAAGAAAATGGGTGTGAGTGTTTTTATTTACAGCATTGGCTCTTTACGGTGAAGGTACCACTCCCGAGGGGGCTATTGTGTACTTGTTTGATAGCACTCAATTAATAGTCAGCGTGATTTCAAATTACTCAATTTCAAAAAAAAACTTCATAAGACTTTCAGCATCTACTTTTAATTCGCATGTCTATTCGAAGCAGTTAGTACAGCAAGTGGTCGTAGTTTTACAAAAATGCCACGTTTTCACAAAAAAATACAGTTTTGTTTACAGTTAATGATATATACTATTAATAGAGGTAAAAAAAAAGTAAAAATACAAAACTGAAATATGAATTACGAGAATCATTTTAAAAATTAACAGGAATTAAGTGGATTAAAATAAAATAAGTTCAGCATTTATTATTTAAGTTTAACATTTATTATTTATTCGAATAGAATGAATTTGGATTCGCTAAAACCATGCCAAGCATATTTCAACTGATTCTGAAACAACTTGAAAGGTGCAGCCATCTAGTGGCACAAAAAATAATGAATTATTGTTGTCCTCGCAGGGCGATGGTTGGATGCTGAAGGGCATTTGGTATGTTTTGAGTAGTAGGAGCGGTGGTAGGGCTAACAACTCCGCCCCGTAAAAAACTTTTGTTGCGAAATCTCAAGAAGAAAATAAACCTGAGCTGACTTCTAGGAAACGACTTGAAAAAGGCTTACAGAACTTGAGAGTGGGATTATGGAATATTCGGCCTTTACACAGAAATAAAGAATTACAAATGCTAATAGGGCAGATAGATAATTATCAGATGGATAAATGGAAAGGCCACGTTGTCAGAATGGACGAAGACCGCTACACTAAAAAAGTCTTCGATGCCCAGCCATTTGGCATTCGAAGAAAAGACAGGCCAAATCTAAGATGGAATGATGGACTAGAAAAGGACCTCCGGTTGGATCCTAGGAGGGCACACATCTTGGTGGCAAAATTTTGGCGATAAAGTTTACAATATGGCAACCCTGCAAAAATTAGGGAAGTAGTAACCCTACTCGGACCGGATTTCTTTTAGTTTTTCAAGATTAAAACAGCATCAGGAGTGTAGCCCCCTCCGTATAAGCCGCATCAATGACCCGGGGTCCCCAAGCGACAGGGGCCCCAACATGTGTAACTACAGTCCACCAACAGGGCTCCCATCATATCTTAAAAAGGGCCCCTGAAAGAATTTTGATACATGGCTCCCTCAAAGCTAGCTACGTCAGCGAACAGCAGTCATTTTTTTCCGACGGTCAAGTTGAAAGGTTTAAGCCATTTTCTAGAAACCACGTTTTTCTTTTTTTGAAGCTCGACAATTGTTTCTTTTTTTTTTCTTTTGAACGAAAGAGGTAAAAAAGAAATGATTGCTTAGTGAATGAGATTGAAAATATTTCAGTATGGATGTCCGAAATATGAAAATAATTTGCGTTTGAGAGAAATTGTAGATCGTTAGTTCATTGTCCTACAGCATTCATTAGTTTCGTTCTTCAGCTGCGTTTTAGAAGCGACCATTTTTCAGTTTTTCTTCTAGAATCCGTTTTCTTCGTAAAAACACGACGAACGGATTTTCTTCTGAATTGTTTAATAATTGTTTTTTTGTATGAAAGAAGAATTGATAAAATCTTGGTATGGATGTCCGAAATTTGGAAAGAATTTGTATTTCATTTCTTATTTTTCATTTGATGTTTCCTATGTTGTCCATTTTAGAAACCACGTTTTTTCAACGTTTTTCGTTTTCTGACGCCACTTCGAAAACCACGTTTTTTCCTCTTGTTTTCGTCTCTGACGCCATTTTGAAAAACGCGGGTTTATCCTAAACGCCACTTGGCGAAAAACTTTTGTCGCCAAATACAGCAGCGTGCTGTTCTAGGATTTTATCAAGACCTCCTAGCTTTGAGAATTAGAAGGCTGGCCTGGAAAAAGCTTCTTGAGGAGGCCAAGGCCCACCCTGGGCTGTCGAGCCACCGAGGAAGGAAGGAAGCGGCTATAAGCATATTTGGGCATTCGAACTTGATTTTAAAACTCCCAAAAAATTTATTAAATCGATTATCCATTTTAAGACATATGTACCAGCAATAAAACTAACTTATGCGATGGCTCTGCTCACGCAATTCTTAGAATTTGGGTCGCAACGAGTTCAAGAAATTTTCAATCCTGTCGTATCAACATGTGAGAGTGAAATCGCGTTCAATGAAACACAAGTTTACTGTCAACAGCTTGAATCTTTTCAATGGGTTATCTGAGTGTTTCGAGAGAGAGAAGAGTTTCTCTTTCTGGAAGTCCCTTAGTGAGTCACGCACTCTTTTATAAATATTGAGACAGCAGAGGCTCATGTACAGAAAGAATTGTTCGAACTTTCAACTATGGAGCTTTGAAAGCAAGTTTCCAGAATGGGGATCGTCTCATAGAATTTTGACTTCAAAGAAACATCAGTATCCTGTACTTATATATAGGACTGCGAATTATCCTGAAAAATTTTGAGTTGTCCTTTCTTTCTTTCAACTTTGTCGAGTGAGTATTCAGTTCTGTAATAGATCCAATTATATACGAAAAGAAATCGACTTCGAATCATGGAAAGAGGAGATTTGCGCCATTTCTCTAAAAATATAGAACCGAACGTTCAGAGATTGGTTCTGAACCACCAATCACAAGCATCTCATTGGCAGGCTTAGTTTTTTCATTGTTATTACTCTTTTGGGACTTTTTTAACATTGTTTTTCAATTATCTCCATGATTTTCGAAAAGCGTATAAATGGATAATTTTCATGATATTTAGTGTCACTTAGATTAGAATACATGTGTAAAATGGTTTTAAGGACATTTTGACAAAAAAAAATTATTAAATTACAATATTTTGGCCAAAAATTAACTTTTTTAAACTTTAAAATATCCTTTTTTCAAAATGTTCTCCTTTTGTGAAAAATGCTTCTATTATAATAATATTTTGCCTGTATATAGCTCAGACCTCTGTACAGAGGATCAACTAGAATTTTTGAATTATATAACTTAGAAGTGGGTTTATCCATGTTTTACGACAACAGAAGGGAGAAATTTAAAAAAAAAATGCCGATAATTATTTCAATGGGTTGTAACTCTGAAAATAATGTGAATTTTTCAAAAATCATAGTTGAGCCTCTGCACAGAGGTCTGAGCTATATACAGGCAAAATATTATTATAATAGAAGCATTTTTCACAAAAGGAGAACAATTTGAATAAAGGTTATTATTTTTTTCCCGAAATATTGTATTTAAATAATTTTTTTTTATCAAAATGTGTCCTTAAAACAATTTTGTAGATGTATTTTAATCTAAGTGACACTAAATATCATGAAAATTATCCATTTATGCGCTTTTTTAAAATCCCCGTTCAGAACGTCGTCGGATACCTTAAACATAAAAAACAGGTAATTTTTTTACATGTTATTTTAATTTTAACAAAAGGAATGCAAAAATTTCGAATTAAATAAAAACAAAAACAGTATGTAAATTTATTGAAAAAAAAATTGGTTAACATTCTTTTTCTTTTGCAATTTAGTAACCTACCCCTCTCTTTTCCATATCTTAAATTGCAAGATTTTTAAAAAAGGAAGAGGATGGGATTGCTTGGGGGCAGTAGATTTAAAAAGGTTGAGAATCGCTGCTTTACTGCACTGGTCTCCAACCCCCGGTCCGTGGATCAAATACTACCGGTCCGTACAAGAAACATTAAATTATTTCCCTTTTATTTACTGCGGTATATTTTTCTTCGGTAGGGCTACTTTTTATGAAAATCACTTTATATTCCTTATAAACTCACTTTATATTCATTTTTTGGTGTAGCTATAGTTTATTCTGAAGTCACGATCAAATACAATTAAATTAAAATTATTAAATCAAAACAGTCTAAAATATAAACAATCAACGTCCTCTCCCTCAGCGGGCCGCGGTAAAATTAACAAACGTTACCGGTCCGCGAAGATAAAAAGGTTGGGAAACACTGCCTTACAGCAACAGAAAAGAGGAAGAGAGAAGGAAAAAAATCTTTTTTACACACGTTGCGTCGATATTATATTTTAATCTAATTGTAAGTTAAAATCATATATTTTGTTGATGGTTTTTAAAAAATGTACTCGTGGTGATATTATCTTTACATCACCACCACAACGTACATCTTTGATGTTCTGAAGTATGCAGAATATATATATATAAAAAAAACATGAGTAATTCTGAAACGCGGTTATTTACATTTCTCGTCCCAATAATTTTTTTAAAAATGAAAACTTCTTATTTATCTGTTTCAGGTTCCACCAAAGCTACGGTGCTTTGGGATTTCTGGATTACTTGCACGGAACAGAAGCGGAATTTAAAAAGAGTGAATCATACCGACGAAATTGTTGGTCGTTTAGTCTGGTCCCAGTGAAGGATTTATATCCATCTGATCCGAAAAAATAATTAACTGCGATTTGTCAAAGTTAAAAATAAATACAAAAACTATGGTTTGTGTTTTTATATTCTATAAAAATTCTGGGTGTTTACGTATTATACCGTCCACCAATTTCTAGCGCAAAATGCTAAATGCTGTGATTTGCAACCAATAGGGAAAAACCATTCCACACATGTTCTAAAACAGTAATGATTGTGGCAACATTTTTTTAATTAACGACATCTTTTTATTTGACAAAATTGGACGACGTTATAACACATATGCACCGAGTAGTGATGTCTTCGGATTTCTTGTGAATCTGGAACCTTATGTAAAAGAAAGCCCTACCTGCAACTTTTTTTAAATAGATAGGGTACTTACGTATTATCGCAAATGTGAAACAAAGAACATGGGTGCCAATTCAGCACGTATGACACATGTGAAATTGGGGTTGCCAACTTGGCGAGATATCTTGGATATTTGCATTGTTGCTTTAATACGTAAGTGCCATCCTTAGCATGCGTTCTCAAACATTCGAGCAAACTGTAAACCGTAACAAATA
Organism: Trichonephila inaurata madagascariensis; assembly: GCA_019973955.1. Taxonomy (NCBI): domain Eukaryota; kingdom Metazoa; phylum Arthropoda; class Arachnida; order Araneae; family Nephilidae; genus Trichonephila; species Trichonephila inaurata. The sequence continues at coordinate 27,912 of BMAV01010020.1, forward strand.
AATGTGCATGACTCATAATCTCAGAAATCTAGGAAGAAACCGACTGGACTAACTGCGACCTTTCGACTAAATGACAGGAGCGTAGCTATTGCCGTATCAGCCGTATCAATGATATGGGGGCCTCAAGCTACAGGGGCTCCAACATGTGTAACTACGGTACCACTAACAGGTCTTTCTTTTCTAAAAAAGGGAAGAAGGAGTTTTGATACGGGGCCCACTCAGAATTAGCTACACCAGTGCTAAATGAGTAATGATAGTGTATGGGGAGAGGCCTAGAACTAGACACGGACTACAGACATGACATAATCAAGCAGTCTTGACACTCTTACCATCTTGGCATGTAATTAGATATTTCCAGTTTTCAGGAGAATATTTCCGGGAATAACATTTGGCAATTAAATTTATTTGGATCATGATCTTATTGAAGGGCCCCCTCTGAGGACAAGGACTTGGGCCTGGCCCAGTTGGCTCATGCCTTAATACATCCCTGGTACTGAAATCTGTACAGTTGGCGTGTTTCAACGAAGACAAATTACTTGTAGATGTTTTCATTAAAACGAACTGCTTGAAAAAATATTTTTCTAATAATATATAAGTTTTGCTTGTGTTTATGGTATGAGATGATTTTCACGTTAGAATGGGCGAAATTAATTTGACGTCATAGTCGCAAGATAAATACAATCCCATTGGTTTTCTAGCCAATCAGTTTGTGCGCTTCGTTGTTGCCAACTTTTGATTTTTACAAAAAACTTCGTTTTAAAATAGTGGTGGTCAACCTTTTCTGTAAGTGAGCCACCTCCAACTTATCAACTTGTAGGTAATTCGTAAGACCAAAATTCAAGGTGGGTGGGCGCAAAATTAAAACACTTCTATCAGTTAAAGGCACTAAAAAAATTCATATCATATTCTTTTGAAAATTAAATCTCTAGTGCAGTGGTCTTTTCAAACTGATTCCACAAAATCGTGGGGTTCAAAATAAAATCAAAACAAAATTATCTATGTATGTGCAAAAGAGGGATTCACGTTTTCTAAGAATTGTATTAAAATTCCATTTCAATATTTCAATAAAAATCAGGATTTATTACTGGTAGAACAAAAACGAGAGATTGAACTATCAACAGATTCCACGTTAAAATGCAGATATGAAGGAGAAGATATTGATTTTTGGTTAAAATTTTGCCGGGATACCCTCAGATTTCTTCAAAGGTTGTAAAAGTCTTAATGCTCTTGATTACAACATATTTTTGCTAAAAGTCTTTTTCAACATATATTGGAACTAAAACAAAATGCAGAAATAAATTGGATGCTGAACATGAAATACGTTTGTAAATAACGACAATAGAGTCCAACTTTAAACTTTTGTCCAAAACAAAGCAAGATCATCGCAATCATTAAAACTGTAAATTATACGTGCAGGGTTAGCGAAATTAAACTTCTACTACTCATAGAGCACTGGAGGCCGCTCTGCTAGTCTGAATAGAAAAATATTTGGGCAACAGACATTTCAGATGATGCGCTCGAGGTTTCTGAAATAATAATAAAAAAAAAATAGTTTAAAAATAGACACTAGGTGGCGCTACAGATTATCGTGTGAAGAAAGGAGAAACTGAGATCAAGAAACAGGGAAGGTCATAATGAGAGGTCTTACACAAAAAGAATACAATAAGGTCAGTACGCAATTACAATGTTGGACTTGCAAATTATTAAAAATAATGCATTTTTCTTAACATACTGTACTTAGCATGCGAATCAGTGCCTTAAAATATGTTCAATATGCGAACCATCATATTCGACAACACACTCCATTCTGAAAATCAACCTTTCTACCGCTGAACGGAGAGAGTCAACATGGATGTTGCAAATATGGCGGCGAATACAGTTCTTCAAATCCAACGCAGTAGTCAAACGCTCCCGGTAAAAGTTGTCTTTCAAAATGCCCCATAACCAGATGTCGCAAGGCGTTAGATCGAATATTCATGGAGACCAAGTTGTTGGGAAAGATCGGGTGATCGTGGAGGCCAAGCTGTTGGGAAAGATTGGCTGATCATACGTGCATCTGTAAATGCCTGTCTTGACAATTGTTGGATTGAGCTCACGGTGTGAGGTGGGGCTCCCTATGGTTTTTTGTAGCCAGCCTCATTGCTGGAGAGTAGGAATTAAGTAGGTCTGTAACGTCTCACGATACCGTTCCCCGTTGACAGAACAGGTGGTAAGTCTTTGAGGGGTCACTCGATCAAAAAAATAGGGCCCGAGAATGAATGAAGCAGTGAACCCACACCATACGGTAACTTTCGTATCATGTAAAGCTTTGGCATGTACTTCGTGGGGGTGTTCTGTCACCCAGATGCAACTATTACGGCTATTCATTGGTCTATTAGGATGGAAGTGGGCCTCGTCCGTTCACAGTATGATCCATGACCATGAATCATCGACCGTCATTCTTGCTAGAAATTCTCTCGCGAAGGTTTTGCGAAGGTCTGGGTCGTGCGGTTTGAATTACTGAACGCTTGAATCTTATACGGGTAGAAATTCAAAATGTTACGCATGATATGTCGGACAGTGGAGTAGCGCATATCAAGAGTACGTGAAGTTGTGGGTACTCTGACGATTTCGTGAAGCTATTCAGTGCTTGCTTCCACGACCGCTGTAGCAGTATCCTCTACGACGGAGGTCTTGTCTCTTTTTCGTCCTCATCCAGGAAGAACGCCTAGCTGTCCTGTTTTCTCGAATTTTACCATCATGTGTTTAAGAACACGCTTAGACATCGATCTACGTCGTTGTTACTTGAAACGGCGGAACTCTCTGACAGCTGCCACTACATTCTCACTGTTGCGGTAGTATAGCTTCACATGAAGTGCTCTCTCAGGCAACGTCAGCATTCTGCAATGCTTATCTGATTGTGGCAAAAACATCATGTTCCTTTTATTGTGCGCGACAGTTGCATAATTTGCTGAAATGTGCTGACCCACAGCACCATCTATTGGCAATTTTTTAAACTATTTTTTTATATATCAGAAACTTTGAGCGCATCATCTGAAGTGTCTGTTGTCCAAATATTTTTTTATTAGGACTAGTAGATCGGCCTCCAGGACCCTCTGAATAGCGAGGGTTTAATTTCGCCAACCCTATAATATAATGAATTCCTTTTTAAACAATTTTTAAACTTTTATAATAATATAATAAAAAAAAAACTTTAAAAACATTTTTTTTATATGGACTGCTCACTCTAGATTGGAAATATTCTATTGTTTATGGTCCAGGGCTCCACGAAGTAATTTTGTACTCGTTCGTACAATATTTTGCAAAACTAAATAGTTTTCTAATGGAAAATCTACCTCTTTCTTCATTTATTTTAAGAGGAAAGTACACCTTTAATGAAAGAGAGGGATCAACTTGATTTGAGGTTAAAATCTTAATTTAAGCAAGAACAGTCCCTAAATTTTAGGTTGCAATTATTGGCGTAGCTAGTCCTAAGTGGGCCTGGTATCAAAAATTTCTTGGGTGCCCTTTTCTGAAGCTTCCTAATAGCTTAGGGTATTTTGCTTAAACATATTGGGGTCCCTGAAGCTTGGGTATCATTGATACGGCGGTAGCTACGCCCCTATTGCAATTTCATGCAGAGTATAGAAGATTTCTACAACATCTATAAACAGTTAAATGCCATTCAGAGCAATGTGTTCAAGTAAAAAATATTTATCTATGTACAGAGGTGGATTAAGTGGGTGGCGGACCTAGCGGCCAGGGGACCCCAAGCCTGATGGATTCCATTTATAAATTCAACGTGCAACAAAAAGATCTTGAACCGATATTGCAAACCTGATGATTTCCTCGTATTTGAGTCGTCTAGCAGCCTTAGCCATCTTTTTCCCGTGTATATGTATTGTTGCAATCTGTACAAATTTTTCACATTCATTTTTTTTTTTTAGCCCAAACTTTATTTTGAGCAAATGAATACTATCCAAATCAAACAAGTTCGTTTTCAGTTCACAGCCATGCTTAATTACTCTCGGGTACATGTTACACTGATGGATAAAAAATCTCACAACACCAAGAAACAAAACTTCGGCAATACAAATCGGCAACTTATACAAATGTATAGATAACATATTTAATTGATTAAAGTTTCAAGATCACAGGTCTGTGAACTGTGATCATCATACTGTGAACGGATGAGGCCCACTTCCATCCTAATAGACCAATGAATAGCCGTAAGTGCGAGTAGAGCCATTTCAAATGTGAAATGATGATACATTAAAAAACAGTGTAAACGCCAAAATTTTAAATGCAAGCATGCAAACGTACATGCCATGTGTTGAACTGGCACCGGATATGAGTTTGTGGGATGGAATTGCAAGCCGTTTGCTCTTGGTCGGTCAATGTAAGGTTGCTTAATTTTAGTTGTGAATGAAGCCGACATTACCGTCCAATGATGTCCCATTCGGGCTCGATTGGAGGAAGATCTGGTGATCTAGCAGGCCGATGTAACACGTTGACACCCTATAGAGCCTGTTGGATTGCAACAGGGATGAGGAAGCACGTTATACTATTGGCAAGCACCCTTTGAATGATGTTTATAAATCACAGTGCAACAGTATGAAACGCCAGACTGACACACTAGTTTGCAGTCAGGGTATGTGAATTGACGTCGAGAGGGCTCCATTAATCAAAGAAAATTGCTCATGCAAGACTATAACTGTAGGGGCAGACCTAGTGTATCTAGGTGACTGAAAAATTGTTTGAAAGCGCTGACATAGCCTTCTTCTAATCAATATACAGCCATCTCTGCAGTGACGTAACGTACACTGTTCAACCCCACGCATCGCGGGGCTGGGCCAGGATTCTAGTGCCCCATAGCCTGACTGGCATAAAGTCTGGCTTGAGGCTCCAAACCTGACTTTGTAGGGGGCCCCTAATACTCTCCGTTACGCCACTGCATCACTGGCACAAAGACAGAAACAGCTTTGATAGGAGAGCGCCAACACATCGCCACTCCACCCACCAATTATCTCTAGCGTGACATCACTGAAGTTACAGATGTCAATGCTTAGAGCTAATGGTATGAATGCTACAAGGCGTCTAGCCGGGAATTATTTCTTAAATGATTGCTTTGTTGCAGTTCACTGTGTCATTTTGGTGCCGGAAAAAATGTAATTTCTGCAGTCGATGCACCACATTCCCCAGCCATGTGGTGAATACTGTGATTTTCTCTGTCAGTGGTGACCCGTGCGTGATTGAGCCTTAGTTTTCTCGAAGTAGGACCTTCTCTGGACTACTATTGCCAAAAATCATGCACAGTGGATACATTCCTCCCAAGTCTTTCTGTAATTTCGTAAAAAGGAAATCCACTTTTTTTTTAGCTGTACTATACAACCTCGCATTAAAACTCAGCGAGCTGTTGATAATGGCTTATTTGTCATCTTAAAGTCGTTTTGGACTAACATCAACTCACTACGTCAAATCTCAACGATAAATAACACTCACGAACTTTATAGTGCGTATTTAAAGTACATTTGACTCACATCGTTGCTGATGTCTCTTGCGAGTCAGGCAGAGAAAAAGGAATGAGTGAGTCCGGAGAAAACAGGACTTTTTAGTGTGTGTTCATATCAGTTCATTTCTTTCTGCTCTCAAGCTGGTTCCAGTTAAGTGAATTTAAGTGGGTGCCGAGGCACGCCACATATATATATATATAGCTTACTAAAATCACTAGAAAATTATATTCAAAATTTCAGAAATGAATTTGGAAAATGGAACAAGGAGCAAATGATTTATCAGGGTCTCTCGTTTGAAGAGGAAGCTAGACAAGCTCGCAGGCAGTAAAAGAAAAAATATTATTTTTGGTGAAATTAAAGAATGAAGTAAATAAAGGTTATTAATTTTTGAAGGAAGGAAAAATTTCATAGTAAATTTATTTTAAGTCATATGCGATAGGGCAAGAGCAGAACTATTCTGAAGAGCTGAGATTTATCAAACTGTTAAAGCATATTTTATTGTATTTTTGACGAGAGGTTATAACCTGAAATTAAAAAGATAGCTACACAAAAATTAAAGGAAACTTACAAAGACGATATTGAATCTTTTAATTTTGGCGATATGAATTGGAGTAAAAGAAAAGAAAACAAAACAAAGATATAATGAAAAACCTCACTAGAAATTTATCGAGTTGCAAAAGAAGTTCCAATTTAGAAATACTTTTGAAAATATTTTTAACAATACCGTTATCGAATGATTCAGTTGAAAGATCTTTTTTAGTTTTAGAACGTGTTCAAAATAATACCATAGAAAATAATACCGAGAGGTACCATAGGAGACAAGACAAATTGAACAAATGGCCATATTATATACAGAACAAAATGTTTTGGGCAAAATAGATATGGCGAAAATAATTGATGAATTTGTCAAAGATAAATCTTGTATAATAAAACTGTAAGCTCTTCAACAAAGTTTTTAACTTTTTTTATATACAATTAAGATTTTTCTTTAGCCGTTGAGTTTTATTATTATCACTATATTTTATTTTGAGAATTTAAAGGAGGCGACTCTTTTCACTATTTTAGTTTTTCGACTCTCGAGCCCTTGGGCCTCAAACCTTCTACCACCAGGGGTCTCCAACTACATTAATCCGCTTCTGTCTATGTATGTGGAAACAAAAAAACCAAATATAACAATAAATTAAATGCAGGATATAAAATGCGGCTGCTTATAATTTCAATAGACCTAGGCTTACACAATCTGTATAAAAAAAATGGAAGCACATATCCCAGATACTGATTATAATGTATGTGTAGGTAATATTAGGAGCACAAATTAATATTATTAATCTGAGTAAATTTTATTAACATAATATAAAAAAAAATTTACATACAAATACAATACCTTTCTTTAACTGTCCTTTCATAAAGTACCTATGACATGTTGATTTATTATAAAGATTATTTTAGATATATTTTCTTCAACGAGAGAGAGAGGACTGCAAAACTCATTAAAATTTTAAGGGTTCCGTGAATTGAAAAAGTTTGAAGACTAATGCTCTATACATCCTAAAGAAAAAAACTACGATAGAATATTGAAGTTGTAAATCTTTTTCATTAACTTCAAATAATCTTACTCCTTTGAGTCCATTTTTTGTATCTTTTCATAACACAAAAGTTAAAAAGTTTTTCATTCTGTATCAAATTATTAGCTTCGTGTTATAGTCTGAGGATGATAGAACTCGTGATCTTCTGATCTGTATATATAAGCACGCAATACCACTAGATTAAAAAGATCATTTCAGTCCGGAGGCTGTTACTGGCTAGTATAGATATCACCGCTATAACTCGGGCGTTGCTTCGAAATACGATAAAAATCAGTATGATTTTTTTTCTTTTGAAATTATGTAAAAAATAAATAAATAACTGATAAACCACAAAGAACCAAAAATGCTAACCGGAACGCAAGTCGTATTCCTAGACGTTCACTCCTTCTTTCCATAGCCTTGTTTTCCTCCCTACCCTGCTTCTAAATCAACTAATCAAAAAAGAGGTGTAAGATGGGGAGAAAGTACATCTGAATAATAGATAGCCTTCAATATACATTGATAATGCCCTCAAATGCTCATAACGTCATTTTATATTGTGATACAGCCCATATTGGCACTCGGAAAACATTTGATCGATGATGGAAATTTTTAAAATAAAAATGGTACATGGATTGAAGTGAAATGATGAAAATTGAGCAGGGGTCGGAGCTGAAACTGAGCGAAATAGTTTGGTCAATGTTATGAACTTCCGTAATTTCTGCAGTTAGCGAACTGAGCTCATTTATTTATGTTTTTAGAATGCTTTTTGTAATTTTCTATTTCATCTGAAGCTAACACACAAAAGTCATGATTCTATGTTTAACACGTGCTTTTCTTCCAAAGTTACAGAGTTTTAATTTAAATAAAATCTTCAGTAGAACTTTTACTCTTGCTTCTCAAAAATTTGTTCAACAGAATCAAAATATACAACAATTAATTTCATATGATGATATACGCTTGCAAAAACATTTACAGTTTCTTAATTCTTTGTATTTAAAGGCTGAAAAAAATGAAAGTGAAGGCATTAGGGGTTCTGGGTTTAGCTTTGAAGTTTTGAACAATATACATAATTTAATAAATGAAATAGAAACAACAAAAGAAGAAATTAAAGAACTTGAGGTTTTTGTTTCTGGTAAATTGTTTTTAATGTATTCTACCAATTTTGTAAAATTATTTGGCCACAGTTTTTATAATTATATTTATATATATATGTTTGTGTGTGCGACATGTGGTGTTAAATGTATTATATATATATTCTAAGTAAATTATCTTTTTTTTTTTTATTGTTGGCTTGTACTGAATTTTTGTGTAGATGAAAGCATTTTTTCTGAATAATTTTTTCTGTGTGTAAAGTAATAGGATTCAGCTGATTTTCTCTAGTGAAATACAGCTATTTTTAATTATTTGTTAAGTTTGGTAAATAATTAATTGAAATACTACAAATGAGGATTGATAAATAAAGTCTACTAATGTATTTAAGGGACCTTAGTGAAAATCATAACTAATTACACTTTACAATTATAGTTGTTCTAGTATATTGCCATGGAAAATCAAAGTAATATGGGAGGTTGTCATTTGGCTAACAGGTATTGGTTAAAGTGTAGAATAGGGAGCGTCTTTGACAATTAGAATCAGTCGCTAAACTACCTAAACGTAGCAATAAGTGTTCCAAGAGTAATGAAGGAGCCAAATTCAATCTGGCATCTAGATAAACATTGCCAAATCCAAGGGCCCCTCTATTCTACACTTTAGCGGAGGTTATATTATTATTCAAATTTTCTGATTGCTCTGTGAATTACAATTATACATCAAAGCATTTTTGGTACTTACATATTACCAAATTTGAGCCGCGAGCATTGCACCCTTATATCATAACATTCTATAAAGAACAACAAGAAAATGTTCTTACTCACATGTTTTATTTAAAAAAAAACACACACAACTAGTTGAATTTTTGTGGAAAAGAGGCCAATATTAACTTCAGAATAGAATCGAAACAGTTTTTCTTTTTTTCTCTCCTGATGCTGCCTCTATATGCATTAGTGATGCAGTATGATTTCAAATGATGTCACCCTGATTCCTTATGTATCTTATTCCTCCATTTTGTACTGTCACAAATTCTTTTGACAGTTTTTGTTAGGATCAAGAAAACTGTATTTATGATTGACCTTTGCATGAAAGAATACTCCTCTCTCCATTTTGTTAATCTGGTAGCCTTTCCATCTATTAAAATAGATTGTGTTTCTATCTGTAATTATAATGATACTCACATGTTTGATATCATGGTGGGATTTCCATGTTGCAAGTTTGACTGCAGTGATGCTCTAATACAAAGAAACCCTTTATTTGGTTCTGATTTTCCTATAGTTGCCATCTTACAATTTGAACAAGCATTTTTCTTTTGAGTTCCCTTTTCTTAAAAAAATAAAGCTTTTATTTTCCTTATGTAAATGTTGCTTTTTATTATTTAAATCTTTTTCACACTCTGTATTAGTTTTCCAAAGATAACTAAATCAGTAATGAAGAAAAAGAAAGATGTTGCATAATTCTTTTTACTGTGGGAGATGGTGTTACTTTTTCTAAAATTTTTATTAGAATGCATAGTTTGTATATCAGATTACTTTTAAACATCAAAATATACAAATTGTGAAATTAAATATACTTCTGTTGTTGAAAATTAACTCCCTCAACTCTTGTGAATATGATCTATTTTCCAATTTTGATTTCATTGTGAAATCTTTAAATGTCTACCCACACATTCTTATTAATCCATTTCATACAAATCACAGTTGCAAAGAAAGGAAAGATTGATTCTGTGCTTTTATTTTCTTTATTCTCATTATATCTAGTGAGTAAATACATATTATTGGAAGCATGCACTATAATTTCTTTATTCATATTTACAAAGTGGTTTTAATGAAAGCTAATGTAATACATAAGTATACAAAGATTTTTTAAAAGCTTTGTCTCTAATACAAATTAAAAATGATTCATGTATCTTAGAATTGACATTAAATTTCATCATATGTATTCCATAACATTTTGTCATGATTAGAATTTCTTGATTAAAAAGATTTGAAGACTTGAATAAAAGTCAGCATATATTTCTGATTTGCCATATTCTTTTAGTGACTTGTTTTCTGTAAACTATAATTTGTCAATATTTAAGTTCTATAATTTTGTAGAATTTCTTTGTATAACCCGTATTAAAAAACTCGTTTGGGCAAATAACAGTTAATATATAATCACATCCACTAGTATAACTTAGTACTCCTGTAACATAATTTAGAGATTGAATAACCACATGTCTAAAGAGGAATCATATTTGCTTAAGATTTGAGAAATCTCTTTTCTTCATCATCATTTGCAATATCAAATGTAATAAAAACTTTTAAAAGTGAACAATATCTTTCATTTGAAATTGGAAAAATCATTTCTCTATGTACAATATAATAATATTTTTGGAGAACAAAGGCTATTTCAATGGAAATGTTCATACTTGCATATTATCACAACCTATTGGCGATATTGTATTAAACAAAGCACAAGATTGCCAATTCAGCGCATACAACACATGCAAAATTGGTGTTGCTAACTTGGAGAGTTATCTTAAATGCTGGTGATTGTTGCGATAATATGTTAGAAGCAAAATTTTTTATTCAAGTATATGTAACAAATCAAGCTTTTCTGTAAAATTTTTGTGAATTAATCTGGTTATACAAGGTAATCAAAGAATCAATTATGCCTGGAGGAAAATTTAAATTAACTTTAAGGTATTAAACTTTTCTGGCATGAAAATCAAGTGCAACTTAGAGTCGAAAGCGAAAAATTCGTTGGATGGGAGAAAGGGAACGTGATACTGACAGTGCAATTACAGTTTCATGTGTGCATGTAAAAGTTTTTAAAACTGGTAAAATAAATTAATTATTCACTTCTTATTAGCTCTCATTTTAAATTTCCTAAATGTCAGATATTGATAAATCATTTTACCCTAGTTTTTATTTTTTAATCAAAATGGAATTAAAATTTGGGATGGAGCTTAAGTTCAAATAAATGCAGTATATATGTTTTTGAAAAAACTGATCTATCTCATTTTGTCATTTTTTTATCATCCATCTCAATTTCTCCGTTTCATCTATCTCAAAAATGTCATTTTGTCTCAGAAAAAATAGTAATTGAAGAGACTGTAAAAAAATAGTTTTTTTCCCTTTACTAAATGTAAAGCTTGGAACATAATTTAAGAGCAAATTCAGTGGATAAAGATATCTTGCTCAATAAGAAACATTCTTAGTTAATAGTAGCTTAGTGATGATGATGACTAATAAAACATTAATTCATATTAATATTTAATAATTTTGAAAAAATTTGTTTTTATAAAGAAACTATATGTCTTGCTTTTTAGAAACTAATTCTCCTTTTCGCACCATGATGTAAAGATTATTATGTGCTTTATTTAAAAAAAAACAACTGATTTGTCGGATTTTGATAGAAAGTGGCAGGATTTGCATGGTGTAAATTTTGCTGCAGGAATGCTAATACATAAGTACCATTATATTTATTGTACCTCCATGTTGTACTGGCTTTGTATTTTTTCTCTTTCAAATGGGGCTGTTGGTTTGTAATTGCCATTGCAGACCTAGTACATTCCTCCCGGAACTGGAATAACTTTTTACTGTTGCACCATATAGGTGGATATCAATTACCACAATGTAATTTTGATACCCAGTTTCCTTTCTAGAGGGAGGCACCTGAGCTCTGACAATATGAAATTGTACTAGGAATTTAATTTTGCCAAGAGGACCCAAGCCTACTTGTTTTGTATAACATGGAAAATTTTAAGGAACTCATCGCTACATTATTAGGGACTTTTTTTGTACTTATTATAGCTAATGAGCTTTGTCAGAGTTCCATAAATTGTAGGGAAGTTTCAAAGGTTTTGAGTATTTTATGTTTTCCTGAAATTAGTGTATGTAAATATTTACTTTCAAACTTATAAATGTTTTTCAAAAGCTCTCTTCAACTGCAAATAATACAAAATCTAATTTTATAAGTGATATTTTAATTAAAAAAAAATGGAGATGTGTGTGTCTCTAATAAACAAACATCAGTATTTCTACCTAATTAAGCTCTTAAATAATTAACTATTGTCCCTTTTCCTGTTACTGTACTACAGACTGTATTTTCTTGCATTTTTATGAACAAGTAGTTCTATTTCTTTGTCCATGGTAATTGTTATCCTTGAACAATATTGTGGTTCATTTCAATGAGAAAGTATCAACTGTCAGTTTTTAGTTTTAAATATTCAGAAATCAAGTCAATTTAATATATATTTGGATTTTGTTAAAAAATTTTTCCTATGTGGAATTTTTATGAAATGTATATCCTTTAGAAATTGATGACTATTATAAAAAAATATTTTACTTATAAATTGTAAAAAAATTGATAAACATTATTAATTGATAAGTATTATTTTTATTTTAGAACTTAGATCTAGTTCTCATTTTTTTTAAAAAAATTATTTTTAGTCACAAAATAATTCAAAGCATTTTTTCTGCAAATAAATAATTAATTTTTAAATTATGATTGAGAAGATTATTTTTATATAAATATTTAATTTCCTGTATGTATTACTCATCAAAAAGTGCTTTTGCATTATTTTTTTTATTGTATCAGTATCGACTAATTTCAATAACTACAGCTTAAAGTATAAAATGATGACAATCATAAGGCTTATATTGATACTGAGTACTTCGTAAGTACAACATTAGGGTTTAATGTGTATATTTGAGAGCTTGATATATAGTTAAAGCTTTAAAATGTTTTTAAACATAAATCATGTTTCAGATTTGAAGGAACTTAAAGACGATTTATATAAAACAGCTGTATCAGAAAAAGAAAGTTTTGAAAATAAATTAAATGAAATGAAGAAAGAGGTAAGTGTGTATGTTTTAAGAATTATTTTACAATTTTTTAAAAAGTACAAGAGATATTTCATTTAAGTAAATTTTTGTTTTATATTTGAATGCTACAACATTTAATCCTTTTTATGTAATTCACATTTTAACAATAATAGACAAAGTCTACAACAAGGATTTTCAAACTTGTAGCATACCAAACCAATCTACTAATTTGATTCAGGATGCATACAGTAGGACATATTTGAAACAATTCAATCACCATGGCAATGCATGCAGTGTTAGGGAATAGAGATCTAGAATGCAGATTCACAGTTTTATTATGTATTAATTTTGCACCATTTAAAGATATTGAAGCCCAGTGGCTGAGTGGCAATGCATCACGCTTCCACACCTCAGGTCTGAGGTTCAAACCCTGGATTGGGCAAGGTTGACTCAGCTTTTCATTCCTTGAGTGGGTTGATAAATGAGTACCAAGCTTGCTTAGAAATTTAACACTGAGGGTTTCGCTTCAGACTGTTCACCTGACCAGAATATCTGCTCAGGGCCCAAGGTCGCGTAAACTGAGATGTGTAAGGCCTTTGGCCCTCATGGGCTGTTGTGCCACTGAGTTAATTTTTTAAAGATTTCTATTGACATAAAAATAAACAACTCAAAATATAACTATTCCTACAACATAAATAAAAAATTAAAATTCAACTTATATTATGTATCTTTTGATACATTTGTTAAAATAAGAAACAAACAATCTAAAATATAAGTATTTTTTCAATATAGTTGAACAAAAAATAAATATTTTAATATGAACCTTGTCCTTGCAATGCTCTGTTTCATATCACAGTATCAAAGGCATAATTTGGGACTTTTAATTTGACTCATTTCTGAATGTTCAGCTGTTAAACAACTTTTTTGCAGACTCAAAATATTTATCATTGAGAAAAGATTGTTTATTTTGATATGTAGAACCAAGAGCAGAAAGCAGAGTACATGTAAGTTTCTTCAAACAACTCAATCTCTCCAGCAATGACATCTAACAATTTAAAACAGCTGTTAGTTTATAGATAGAGTTCTTCCAAATTTTTTCATAATTCTGTAAATTTTGCTTTCCATAATTCTCAAGATGTTACTTTAATTCATTCTGTTTCAAAATTCTCAACTTCTATCAACTCAAAAACTAGTAAGTAAAATAAAATATTTCTTTGTTGACCTAAGTAGGAATTGACTTAATTTATTATTATTATTATTATTATTTAATTCAGTTTTATTTATACAAAACTGTCATAAGTCAAGTTTATATCTTTCAGCACACTATTTTTGCTCCAACATGTTGTAAAAATTGTACATTAAGCACAGTAATTAATACTATGAATATATAATTACAAGAATATTTATCTATAACATCCCTTAGCTCCTCGTGACCTCCCTTGTTGGTCTACTTTTGGCATAAGCGTAATGGATCTCTATTCCATGAAAGAAACATACCAGTCAAATTTCAATTATGTGTAGACCTAATAGTTTGAGATATCATGATTAGTGAGTGAGTGAATGAGTGTGTCGTTTTTCTCCTTTATATATATTTATAGATTGTGATGCGAAAAACACGCAATTATGATGTACCATTTGGAAAAAAAAATAAATATGCACCCTATTGTTTGCATTGCATCTGTTCCAGAGACTTCTTGACTTATACAATGTAGTTATTTTTTCCTTACTTACTATTTTTATTCATTTTTTGAGGTCTTAAGTACTGATGGCTGTAAGTTGAAGAAGTGTATTTATTTTAGCAAAAATAATTTAAAAATTTTACAGAAAAGTTAATATTTATCAAGTCATTAAAAACATGCCATATTGTAATGAAATTAATTTTCAGAGCAATATATATATTTATAAATATGGATTTATATGTAAATATTAAACATCACTTGTAAGGTATTAAGTACAAGAAATACATGTATAAAATTGCAATATTTATAAATTAAAAATATTTTATGTATGACTATATATTGTTAAACCCTTTAACTGCTACTGGCATATATGTATAATTGCTTTAAGTACTCCTGGAGTATTAATATGCCTTTCCGAATACAATCCTTTTCTTTACATTGTTATCTGTAAAACTATTCTGAAAGTTTTGGAATATTTAAAAAGTTTATAAATTATAAAGTTTAAAAAAAATCTAAAAACTTTATGTATTTTAAAATATTTTGGAAAGGTTTACTTATTTCACAAAAGGATTTGCTCATTTATGACTTTTTTCCCCATTAAATGTACTGCATATGTATGCCTATGTGAAAAATGGTGGCACTGGGGAGCGAACCGCATAAATTTTAATCAGCAATTAAGGGATTAATTAATACAAAATGTTTAACTGTTTGTCTAAATGAATTTTTCTAATTCATTTCTTTTTAGAAGTATAAATTACTGATATATTTTCTTAAATTTACCGATTCTTGCTTTGAAAAAAATTATGGATTTTATTTTTAAGAATTATTAATAAAAATTATTGAATGGTACAGTATTTTTTCTTCTATTTTTTAGATTTTTCAATTAATTATTCCTGAAGATATTGTGGGTGACAAAGACATAATTTTGGAATTATCTGCTGGAGTTGGAGGTCAAGAAGCTATGCTCTTTGCTAGAGACATGTTTGAAATGTATTGTCATTATGCCTGTTGGAAAGGCTGGGACTGTGAAATATTGAAATTTGATGAGACTGATATAGGTACAAAACTATTTGCTTTTTTATGTACAATCAGCTTACATGCATTTATTTATTTTATTTTATATAATTTCTGATTCCTGTCATAAAGCTAAAAAAGTTTTCAGATATTATAATTTTGAAATTAAATATAAAAATTTGAATGTGATCAAATATTTCTCAAAGATTTCAAAGGGTTTTTTTTTAAAAAAAAAAGTTGCTTAGAAGTTAATTTGGCTATCAATGTCCAAATTATGTCGTGTAAATTTATGTAGCAGACATATTTTACACAGTTAATGGGAAAAAAATGGCTTTACTTAAAAAATATTATTAATGAAAAGAATTTCCCTTTTTTTTGTAATAATGATTTTTATAAAAAGTGATAGTTATGACTATGTAAGATTTCACATTTGACGTAGTGTCAGTAGTTGAAAGGTCATGATTAGGAAATTGAGCTGATATTACGTTTGTTGAGTCATGGGTTCTAGTCCCCAGTGCTACTAATGGTTTTACTGTTCAGAAGAGCTGATGTATAATAGATTTGTTTAAACTCACAGTCCTCATTGGTGTCAAAGTTTTGTTCTCAGAAGCTTGTTTATAATAAACAGACACAGTGATGTGTAAGACAAGAGAGAGAAAAACAAATGAGAATCCTGTAGTATAATTTGTGAGTTTTTTTTTAGGCTTGAGATAATTTAGTTTTAGTAGTTGGTTGAAAAAGCATTGAAGTGAATTTTATATAGGTAGTGATATTAATAACACTTGCCGTTTTTTATAATTGATTTTGAAGGAATATCTTTAAATGAATAATACATTTTTAAAGTTTTATTTCATTTTTATTAATTTAAATCTTCCTATTCGTTTCACCAGGTAGAATTATTACTATATGCATTTTATGGCATTGTTTTGTATTACACAGTTTGTACATGTTTTTTAAATTTAATACTTCATTCAATTCAAGCAATATTATTCATAAATCACCCTTCTACAAACTTTCTTTAGAGTATTTAAACAATTAAAATATGTTAACTAACTTTCCATAGTAATTGTTGTATTATATATGTTCCACAATTGTCATAGGCAACATTTAAAATTCGTTTAATAAATTGCATCAAAACTCAAGAAAATTGTAAAATTCTATGAATAAAAAATCAGAGCTCTAAATGTTTTAATGTTCCTCTTTCAATTGTCCTATAGGTTTATGAAGTCAAAATAAATTTTAAAATTTTTTATAAATATAAGAAAAGTAATTAAAAAAATAACAAATTTCAATGTAACGTATTACTCATGCTTTTGATTGACATGATAAATTTATAACTATTAAATTATCACAGGGGGAATCAAGAATGCTCACATTGCTGTGAGTGGACAAAATGCCTTTAAAATTTTTAAATTTGAGAGTGGTGTTCATAGAGTCCAAAGGGTACCCAAAACAGAGAAAGCTGGCAGAATTCATACAAGTACCATGACTGTTGCAGTTTTGCCACAACCAACTGAGGTAAAGTTATTAATTTAATTTCATGGTACTTATTTGTTGCAATTTTAATGTTGCATTAATATTCCAATTTATGCCCTGTTTAAAAAATAAAGATATATGTTTTTTTTTTGGTAAAAAATGTTTTAAATTCTCTTTTTTAATTTAAAACTATATATATGTACCAGGATGTAAAATTGCTGGAGTGACATTCTCTTCTTAAGAAACAGATGTAATTTTAAAAAATATTATTCAACAGCTATAAAAAGAAGTTCTATTTTATATTAAAGCAGGACAAAGTTTAGTTTCTCCCATTCTATGAATTGTTGAAAATTAAAAATAATGTGTTTTGATTTCTCCTCGATATTATTATAACAATTTCTCTAAAAAAGTTACCTTCAATTAATAATACTTTGATAAATACTTATTTCAAATAATTTCCTTGGTGTGACAGATGGATAATATAAAAGATTTATATATATATATATCAGATTGTTATTAATCTATTTTGGAGGAATAGCATTGCTCTAAATGTTTTTGAAAAGTAAGATAATTTATATTTGTTTCACATAATTTTAAAAAAATTTCTTGTTAGGAATAAAGATATCCATATTCTTGACTATTTTTACAATTCTTCTCATACTATTTTGGGTAATCAATTACAGGGACCTTGGATTGGTAACTGATTTTCCAAGATGTTGCCAACGAGAACAGTGGTCATATTATTAGATTAGATACATTTATAAAAACATAATGAAGTAACAGAACTTGGCATGTTTGCCTTCATGGTTTCTATCACTCAGGTGGTGAATTTTTTTGGCTCAAAGACCACACCTTTGTAAAATGATTACATTAATTAGTTAGTTTTACATCTTAGAAAAGCTGGAAATTGTACCAGAAAAAAATCAATAAATATAATTTAAATGAAATATTTGCAGCTGTTTTCAAATTATTTATTGTGCTAATTTCATATTTATAGCTGCAAGCACACTTAGTTTTAGAATCAGTTTAATGAGACAAATGTCTATGATCCTGTCACACTTTTCTACAAATTATTTTTAAAAGAGATTTGAGATTTTTTCTGAAATTCTCATCACAACCTGCTAGTAATTGCCAGCCAACTTATATCTATATTTACTCGTTTTGACCTTCATGCTAGAAAAACTTTGCTCTCAAGTTTATGTTACCCCAAATATAGAGAACATTTTCTGTTATTTGGTTTTTTTACTTTCTTGGTGGGCCATAAAAAGCCAGGGACCTCTATTTGCCCACCCCTGCTATAACTGATAAGTATCCCATTTTGTCAAGAAAATATTTCAGGCAGTCAACAGCAACTGATTCTATTTTTTATCATCTACGTGTTCTAATGTTTAGTTAAAGGCCATCACACTAGTTAAATAGATTTTTGAAGTACATTTTTAAGAGATAGAATCAAGATTTAATAAAGTTGCTGCAGTTGTGTCAGAGGTAGACACAGTTAAAAGGGAACTATTACATTTTCCTGCAAAAATAACCTAGCCAAAATTCATCAGCCTATGATTGTGAATCTCTCTACTCTGAAAATTGCTATATATTAAAATGTATGCAATGTCAAGCGAACTTTTACATTTGAACAATACTAAATAACATAAGGAAAATGCTCTTTACTTTAGATCCATAGTTTGTTCTGATAAAAAAAAATAAGGATGATATACATTTCAATTAGAAATATAAGATCAAAATGAAGATATATTCACTACATTTCCTATGGTCTATATCAGAGGTTCTCAAACTTTTTTGCCTCATAGACCTCTTGACAGGTTTTTCAGATTAGGGTAGACCCCTAATTACCTAATATTAAATTTCTGCAAATTCATCAACTTAAATGCATTTTTGACAGCAGGTACAGAGCTACTTACTTTAACAGATTTAGATTTTTAACTGTAGTGAAGTAGTGTTTAAAACTTAAGAAAACACATGTTAATTAATTAACTTTTTAATTAAACTTTAAGATCTTCGTTAGTGCCTAATTCTTATAATCTGACATCTTTTTTTTTTTCAAAGTGACCATATTAATTCATTGCCTACTGTGGTATTACGGTAGTCAAAACATCCTCAAACCTAGTTTCAAAATCTTAAAAAAAAAGGCTCTTAAATGTTGAACATAGGTTAAAACGTCTTTTTCCTAGCAGATTGTGTGTGACAATTGAGAAACTGGGAACATTTGCAATGTCCAAAATTATACTCCTTTAGCTTAATTCTGGCAAGAAAGGCTGTAATGTGGTCATTGTTTTAATAAAATATATGCTATCATCTTGTAACTGCAAATTAGCCTCCTTAAATTTAGTAAATAAATCTGTTAAATAAGTATGTCTGGTTTCCACTTGATTAAATTTCCTTTTAAAATTAAAGCCACAATCTGGTTTGATGAGAGCCACTATCGCAGATCCCCATTTATACCTCATGGATCCCCAAATTATTTTTTTGCAGGCATGGACCCCTGGGGGTCCATATAGACCACTTTGGGAATCACTGTTCTATATGTATTTTAATTGTGTAGAATAAAATTGATATGTACTATTTGCGTGCATAAAACTATTAAAAATATCTAATATCAGAGAATATAAATATTAATCTTTAATTCATATGCACTGCATTTTGAACAATCACACTATCTTTGTTATAATAAAGTCCTTGTGTTATCAAATTTTGCAACTCATTCTACAAAATGTAGAAACATTTAAATTTTCTCTCATAAATTGAAAATTGTGTTGATAATTTAAAAATTGATAGCATGTCGATTATGTAGGAAACTCAAGCAGTAAAATTTCAGTATTCATGGAGCTAGTTCATTCACTGTCCAATTCAATTATATCAGACAGATTTTTTTTAAATACATAGCACAAATTGAATATTAAAAAAATTAATGCTTCATGTTTTTTAAGTTCATTAATGTATATCATTTATGCTGGATATCCATGTTATATTACTTTGAATTCACATTTATATTCTTTTACAGAATGTAAACTTATATTTATTAAAAGATCAACTCTTAATTTGTATTTTCAGATAGAAATAGTAATTAATCCTAATGATATTGAATTGGAATTCAAACGATCAGGAGGAGCGGGAGGCCAACATGTAAATACAACAGACAGCTGTGTAAGAATATACCATAAACCTTCTGGTAAATTGAAATATTTTTTGGTATTTCTTAGAATATTATACTGATAAGTTGAATCTTTTTTTCTTTCAAAGGAGAAAGATAACAATTTGTGCAACAATTACTGCTTGAAAATAGTAAATTTGGTGTTCATACAGCCAAAGATAAGAAATATTACTAGACACTGCATTTCATTGAGTCAAATGCCATTTGTGAAGTAAAGTAACAAATTACAAAAAGTTACATGGTACAGTTTGAAACTTTGAGGAATGAAACATAAAATCAATCACAATCTAGCCCATCACTAACAATCTAATGACACTGGAAATTACAAAAAGTTACATGGTACAGTTTGAAACTTTGAGGAATGAAACATAAATAAAATCAATCTCAATCTAGCCCATCACTAACAATCTAATGACACTGAAAAAAAATATATTAATCTAAACATATTCAAATTTATTATAATCAAACTTTTTAAGACCATGGACTTTATTTTATATTTTGTGCAATTTATGGAAAAAGCATATCTTTGTAATATACAGGTTGTCCTAAAATGATAAGTGGACCCGAGGTTAAAGGTGAGGCATTACCTGTTCTGGAAAAAATAAAATTTCCTAGTACTTGGTTAATTGAGGACGAGCACATTTTTGAAAATGTGAAAAATTGACACCCTCCATCACATCATTAGCTACTGTGACCTCAAATTTCATAATTTTACTATCCCTTTTTCACTAACATCTTACATAGACATACTATTTTGGAATCTTAACTAAATGGGCCAACTTTTGTGAAACTTGTCTGGGACTGTATGAAATAATTGTCTTTTTATAGAAAGTCAAAGTTAGGTGACATATTTTTCTCCAACCTCCACATTAACTATGTTAATTTTAACTGAACCAGCAAATCTTTTTGTCTGACTTCTCAGTGTGATTAATAGTACAGCTATGCAAGATGATGTAAATGAAAAAATCATTGTAAAATTGTGGTCACAGTAGCTAATGATGTGATGGAGGGTAACTATTTTCCATGATTTCAAAAATGTGCTTGTCCTCACTTAACCAAGTACTAGGAAATTATTATTATTTTGAGAACAGATATGATCCCACCTTTTACCTCGTGCCTGCGTATCGTTAAGTTTTCAGACACCCTGTATATTGTATAACTTAATAAATGTAAATACTACTATAAAGAAAATATATGTTAATATATGCTTGGAATCATAGTGATTACTTTTATAGTTGAATTGATTCTAAATATTCATTAGTTCTGTCCTGTTTTTCGATTGGTTGAAAGTTCATTATTGTAAAAATTTCATCATACCATTGACTTTACTTTTTTCGATTTAAGTCTACAGATAACAAAACACATCCTTAAGAACTTGTGATAATTTATAGGATGCTGATTGTTAAAAAGACATGTAACTGTATTTCCCCATGCATAAAGCATGGAAATGTATTAACACCAATAATGTTTGAGGAAAGGAAATCTGGTTAACTACAGGTTACAGAAGCATTTTACCTAATTTGAAGAATCAAACTTGTTTTCCCTGTTAGAAAGATAAGCTGTCTCCTGAGGCAGAAATTTTAACTTGGGGGTACAAAACTATCTCCATAAAACTTATTATGAAAAGTATTCAAATCTTCAGTAATGAATTGCTTTCACCACTATTTTGCTTTGAAAATTACCTATACTAACATTTGAGACTTCCTGCTTCAAGAGTATCTGGGATTGAAATTTATATTTTTATATGGTGAGAAATGCCAAGTGCAATGACTCCATGAATTAATTTGAGTCTTTGTGCCTTTTAATAATAAAAATTAGACCAAAGTAAATAAATCCAGCCTATTTAAAATGCTCCATACAAAGAAAAATCAATACTGGGTACAATACCAGTAGAAGTATCTAAATATTGAAGTTGTACTGAGCTGATCCATGTTACAAATTGATATCAATTTAAATTTATGTTGAGTAAAATGTGACATGACAATGCAGTGCAATTAACCTCATTTGTCATGGCTGTGCATGTCATTATAAATAAGTATTAACAATAATAGGATCTCGTTAGGCTTTGGAAAAATTTATTCCAAGGTGTTTGCTTAAGAAAATTCAGTTATTGATCTGTATAAAGGATAATGGAGCTGGTACGATAGATCAAAGGTGTGCTTGATTCCTTTCATAACTGCTTCATTAAATCAAAACTTGAATTACGTATTTATTCGAATCTAAGCCGCACACCCCAAATTCTCAAAATGTTGTCATTGATTCTAAACCGCACCCCCAATTCTCTACTTGTTTTTGAGAAGAAAATTTTAAAAATGAATATTTGAAGAATTTGTAAAAAAAATTGTCAATGAGAGATCATTTAATACTTTATTTATTATACCAGCTTATCAAAATTTTAAATATGTACATTAACCTATATTTACTCTGTCAGTATCATGTTTTGAAAATGATTCATCATTCTCATTGTCACAGCTGACTTTAGAATAGGTTCCGATATTACCGTTTTCCCACACAGTGCTGTCTTCTGTACCAGCCAATGCATTTGTTATGCAATATTATTTAAAAGAATTATTAAAGACTGTGAAATATTTTTAAGCAAAAATTATATCATTTTGCTTACAACATCAACATATATTTGTTTCATTCATGTGAAATTTTCGTTTTTTTTCTGCATATAAAATTGCTTTCTTTTTCATACTTGCAGCATTTTGAACTCATCCTGATGCTATTACCAATATAATTGATGATTAGGTGATTAAAAGGAAATGTATACAAAAATTTTTTATCCTAAACAACGATGTTTAGGATAAACTGAATACTGGAGATAAGCTGCGGAATGGGATAAGACATTGATGCAAGTGAGCAGAATAGATGGTTACATTTTTCTTTTTGAAAGAGGTGAAAACTCAATTTTCTCCATCACACAAATGTTTTGCCTTCAATTCTAAGCTGCACCTGATTTTCAGTAGCATTAACACTGGAAAAATAGTGTGACTTAGATTCAAGTAAATAAGGCATTATCAATTTTAGCCTCTTCGAAACGCCAAGCGACTTCTCAGGTACAAATTTTGACAGAAAAGAATTTCCACTCTTACAGACTTGGCTGTTGGCAAATCTTTGGTCTCCTCTGCTCAATGGCCAAAGACGTGTTAGTTTTTTGCCTTACCTAGGGTGGAGGGTGTGGCATGTTTCAGAGTCATCACTGGACATGATTATCTGCAAGCCCATCTGTTTAAGATTGGCCTGGCTGACTCACCGCTCTGCCCTCTCTGTAAATCCGTGCCTATAACTGGGGAGCATCTATCCGATTGCTCTACTCCATGTTCTCTTGCAAGACAACTGTGGAGTTCTTCCTCCTGCTAGTGCAACATTTGCATTATATTGGACTGCGAGATGCCTTATGTCCGAGAGGACGGCGTGCGTAATTTTTTTAAAAAAAGTTTTTGAAAACAGCATTGAACTTTTAAATGACACTATGTGAAAAGACAAAGCAAAACTACAAACAAATTAGGGGTCACATTCCAGCTCACAATCTATACTTCTCCCTGTTAGATGTATGGCTGTTAATACAAAATGGAAAATTAGTTTTAAAAATTTGAACTGTTTTATAATGTATGTTTTCATCAAGCCATTGGAAACTTATTTAAATTAGGACTTTATTATTAAAAAAAATGGAGAATCTGAGAACTACAAAAATAATTACTTCATACAACTGTATTTTATATCCATATTTTTATTCAATAATTTTAGTAAAAATTCCAAGATCAGCTAATAAAATTGCAAAGTATTTATTTCGGTTCCAAATAGTTGACTTTAACACAATTTTTTATTTATACTCACAAAATCAGTTATTTTTGTCCTTTATTACATTGAAAGTATAAAAATCTCAAATATATGGTATTATTATTCTGTTATGAAAAGTATATAAAAATTTCTTCTTGTACAAAGAAATTCTTTTTCATTTGCAGGTATAGTTACTGAGAGTCAAGTAGAACGCAATCAACATAGAAATAGAGAATTGGCCATGAAATCTCTTCGTGCTAAATTGTATGAAAGACAATTGGAAGCTGTAATTAAAGAAACTTCTTCTAGTCGCAAAATGCAGGTAGGCTTGGAATAATCAACTTCAGAAAATAAGATAAAAATTAATGCTTTGAAGTAACAATATAGAATTATTTAAATAGAACTGGTATTTTGAAACTATATCAATATTATCACTTAATAAAAGCGAAACAAATTTATTCTTATCATCAAGTTAAAAACTTCTCACTACTTTCACAGTTAGAAAAACTTCTTTGTCCACTAGATACAAGATTTCAACATGGAATCCTATTTGTGCTTATATTAACTACTAATTATGTCAAAATATATCTAATGACAAGAATCCTTCATTACAAACAGAAAAAACGCCAAGTTAATTGTATAAAAACCACAGTGAGTATCCCCCCCCCCAGCTTTCTTAAATACTAGACAAAATAAGTGTTGCCATTCTGTTTTACTATTCTACAGATTGAATAATTCATCATGAGGCATAAGTATAAAGTTGACATAATTATCATCTTTTCAAATGTTAAATTGATTTTGAGTCATAATTAAATCCATGATCTTTATGTGCTATAACAAGTTTATTATATTTCTGTTTGTATTAAATCAGAGTTAAAATTATAATTAACTATCAGCATTGTTTTTCACAAATAAGTAACTTGCATGAATCATACATTTGTATGAATTACTCACTGTATATTTTCAGATTGGAACTGCTGGAAGATCAGAAAAAGTCAGAACTTATAATTTTGTCCAAGACAGAATAACAGATCATAGAGCTCACATAACTATACATGGCGTACAATCTTTTCTGAGGGGTGAAGAAGATTTTGAAAACCTCTCCCATATGATACAACAATGGCATAACATCCAATCTTTAGCTGATATATTAAATAAATATAATTCAACATGAACAATTTCAAACCATTCATTTCAATGAACACAATTTTTATATATTTGTTAAAAAAACTTTTATTTAACACATTCTAAATCCAGGAAAAGAAAAGATGATTTTAAATATAAAAGTTCTCAGGCAGCAGTGTAATTTGGATTCTTTCTCAGAATCACGAATCCTTCTAATATGGGTGTTAAAGGCAAATATTCTTCAGTAGCTAACTCAGCTCTTTCTCCATAAGCAAGAAGAACTGGAGTGGTATGTGTTTGGAAACCTGTGATAGTTTTAGGTTTACCTGCCTGTCCCACAACATCCACTGCTTGACCAACTCTGACAGGTACAGGTAAAGGTTGTAAATCTTCATCAAATGTTACTAACATTCGAGGTTGCATGGCAGCAACAAGATTGTAGAGTACATAGTGAGAATTTTTAAGAATAACTGAAACAGAATATATATATATATAATTCACTTGAAGATGAAAAAAAATTTTAGAATGTTAATTTTAAGACTAAAAATGCATGTTTTCTTTACATTAGGGTATATTTCTTTTAGAAATTATTGAACATATTTCCTTGTAAAAAATTTTAAATACCATTTGTTTCAGAACAATTATCTATTATATCTACAAGTATATGCTTTGATTTTTTTCCATCTAAACTTAATATGAAACACAAAATTTTCTAATATTATACCTATATTTTACTTTGCCTTCAAATTATTTATTCCATAGAATATTTAGCATCATATCTTTGTCAAAAAAATTATTCACAAAACATGGGATACTTACTGTTTTTTACATCAAGGAATGAAACTAATGTTGCCATGAGTCCAGCTACACAGACAGGGCTTAAAAGCTGTCTGTCATGATGATATGGGCATAAGGTTAGAGTTCCTTTACCAAGATGAGCCAAACCTTGTGCAAGACGAACCATAAACAAATTATTTGGATCTTTGGCATGATACTGAGCAAGCTGGCGCAACATTGCAGCCAATCGAGCATTATTAGTACCTGCAAACAAAAATCACTTTTTTGTAATGATGAAGGACCAGATAAGTTTAATCTACACCTATGATTAGCAAAATATACATTAAATATTGTAATATGATTATTTGTGATTTACAGAATGGATTAACAGAAATGACAATCTATTTCTATATAATTCTTATGAAATGTTATTTTAAGTAAATCTAATCTCATGTTGCATTTTTTTTTTAATTATCACAAAAGATCCTTACACTGCATAGCAAGTACTTCAACTTTAAGTTAAAATTCTTTTCATAAAACTCTTCATAGGTACATCTACATCTATTTTAGTCACATAATTCTTTAGAACCAACAAAATGTTGGACCTAAAGAATTATACCAACTTTAAAACCAACAAAGTCTCAATTACTAAATATTTATCTTTTTTAATTTTTTCCCATTGTCAATAAAAAATAGTATAGTATTTTAAAGCACTTACCAGCACCAACTAATCCTAAGGCAAAGATGGCATTATACGCAACTTCAGCATCACTGTCATGAGAAAACTTGCTAAGAGTTTCCAGAATGTTAAGTTTAGGATTTGAAGCAGATATTAAAGCAAGAGCTAAGGGAACAGATCTCTTGATAACAGGTTCACCATATCTCAACTGAAATAAATGAATCATTAATGACCAACATTGTTGGTATAAAATAAGTACTAAGTAAAAACTAACCATCAAAACAAAGAGGCTTTCAATGTAAATATCCAATTATAAGTTTTTTAAAAAAGAAATTAAAAGTCAGATTTTGATGTAAATCATTTTGTTCAGAAAATTTTTTATTTGCATCTAACTGATGTTTGGAAAACTGCTTCTTTGCAGGTGCATGTTGAACTATGCTTATTAGCAGAAATACATATTCATTCATAAAATTCATATAATTTTCCATTTTGTAAAAGGTAAGAAAAAAGTCAAATACGGAGTGAAAAAAGTAAATTAAGTGCTTTTTATCCTTTAGGTAGTTAACTAAAGTTGTATAAGCGAGAGTTATAGAAACAAAATATAACATTTACGAGATTTTTATTCATACAGGCTACTCACTACTGGTATGAACTTAGACAAATCATATTAAAATGGTAAAAAAGTTTCATACATTCTTTAGAAACCTGAGCAATAGCAAAATGTTACATTAGATATTCCTTAACTGCCACAGGCATATATATACACCTTCCTGAATTATAGACCTTTGCACTGCTATCTGTCAAACTATTTGGGATGCAATACAATGACCTTGACGGTGTATGTGAAGGATCTACTTTTTTATGCCTTTTCTTTTCCCACCACCTGTGTGAAAAACAGTGGCAATGGGGAACAAATTGTGCAACATTTCAACAGTTAAGGGGTTAATTAAAAATCATGTTATACAATATTCAAATACAGTTGAACCTCTATATTGTGAATTTTTCTATATAGCCTTTTTCCTGGAACCTTGAACATTTCACAATTTTCTTCGTAAAATATCGTTTCTTGCTCTTTATAGCGAAGTGCATTTTCTATATAACAAACTTTTTCTTTTGTGATTCAATTTTTGTTCCCTCCTTTTTTTAAAGTATTTCTGAAAAAATTTCATGTTATTCTCTCTTTAACACATTTTATGGTGGTCATAAATCTTGAACTGGTTTTATTAGACCCTAACTTACCAAGAGCAATAGAGTTCTGGACATTTCATTCAAATGCAACATTTAACCCCCATTGCTCATCGATATCCTCCTCCACCCTCAGTGGAGTTGTCCCGTGTTCTAATTATAAAATAATGCATGTTTAATATTATTTGTATGCTTTAAATTATAAAATGTTCTTAAAATTATTAATTTTAGTATAAAATTATTTTCTTAATATTGAAGATGGTTATTCAACGTTTTTTTCTTGTTTTCCTTGCAGTTTTTCTTTCTTTTTTGAGGGGTTTGATATATAAAATAAACATATATCAGTTTAAAAAAGGTGTGAATAATTACTTTTTTTAATATATAGTGTTTATGAATTTAAAATTTGTTTTATGTGGTTTATAAAGTATATTAAAAGATGAACCTCTATTATAACGAATTTTCCATATAATGAACTTTTTTCCGGGATTTAGCGACTTCGTTATATAGAGGTCCGACTGTTTACATTTCAAAACAGGTATTTATTATAAGTGTGTCAGTTAGCATTTGCTGTTACTTCACTCTTATCTCAATACAGCATCATTTAATTTTTGAAGTCTCACTTACCAAATGGCCAAAAGTTCTAAATGCCATTTCTGATCCAATTTCCTCTCCCATGGATATTAAAGCAATACCCAGCACAGCTACAGCCTGCTGAGATGATAAATCTATTGAAGTTGACTTTTCCTCTTTCTTATCCTTGTCTTCCTTATCTTTGTCTTTATCTTTTTTATCATCTTTCTTGTCATCCTAAATTTATAAATATTATTTTAACTTCATAAAATGTTAATTTTTTTCTGAAATAAATTTAAATAATTTATGTATACACAAAACACTGATATATTTTAAAAATGACTGGGTCGTTGGTAGCCTAGTGGTTAGAGCACCGGACCAGAAGGCCTGGGTTTCATGCCCGTACCGCCAAATACCCTCCAAGTACATGCGGAGCATGTGCTCGTTAAACCATTGGGTCCGAAAGTCTTGTAGGCTGAATCACGAGTGCAGGAAACTGGAGAAAATTTCCCTCCCATTCAGTTTCATGCCTAAATTGTGGAGGTGGAGATAGGTGGTGTCGCCATCTATCGTTCCTTTGGGAATTTCTCCGAGATAAATTGTACTGTCACCTGAATGGTGCTCAAGGCTAAAAACCAACGGCAGGCGTACTTCTAGCTCATTGCCACAATGAATTTCATGGGCTTCGATCCGACTATGTCAGACAGGTGACATAAGCAACAACAACAAAAATGACTAATACTAAAATAATTCAAGCTCAAGATATGAAAAAATATATGAACTTACTTAAAATACATTTGATCTTGATTAACACTTTTTTAAATAGGATTAAATAATATATTTTTAGAATTTGTTAACATATAAAAAAATTTAAACACAGGAAAATCAGCATAAATTTGCACAAATTTAATATAAATAAGGATTTTTAATTTTTTATATTAATTCGTTTGAGGATTTTAATAGTCATAAACTACATTAAATAATTCTTTAAATACTGCAATTATAGAACAAGATGAACCTTTTTTAATAATTTTATTTTAAAATGCAATAAAGTATCACAAGAAGTCCTATTTATTATTATTTATACATATTTTAAACTATATATTTACCTTTTCATTAACTTCATAATGCTCACTACAAATATGGAGCAGATTTTGCACTTTCAATACATTACCGGTACCTATAACAAATAAAAACTGTAAGTAACAATATAAAAGCAGTAAATTATTATTATTTTGATAATAAGACAGAAATAAGCACACAATGATTTACCTGCATAGGCACATACATCAACCATTGTTTTAGCCATGCTTTTGAAAGGCTCACCAAGTACATCTAAAGCACATATAACAGCATCAGCTCCATCTTGTTTTCCTGGAAATATATTTAATTACATTAAGACTAATTCACTTTTTTACTAAAAAATTTAACTTCTATTTAAGAATGATGAAACAATAAGTTTCTTTTTCTAAAAATATTTACAAGAATCAAAAAAACGTTTTTGGTATAAAATTTTTACATATTTTAATGTAGGTCAATGAATGATACATTTTAATAGCAAGAAAACATTAGTTTTGAAACAAACATTTAAATATCACAGTTTCAGATATAAATAA
Source organism: Trichonephila inaurata madagascariensis (assembly GCA_019973955.1). Lineage (NCBI taxonomy): Eukaryota > Metazoa > Arthropoda > Arachnida > Araneae > Nephilidae > Trichonephila > Trichonephila inaurata. The sequence continues at coordinate 57,942 of BMAV01010020.1, forward strand.
TTCATTTTTTCCAATTAAAGTAAAGAATTTTAAATTTCTATCATTGAAGAGCCAAAAATATTTTTTTTAATGAAATAAATCTAAAATATTTTTCACTGTAAAATCAAACATATTAAGTATACTATATGTAACAGCAGACTTTCTGTCATTGAAAAATACTTTTTTTTTTTTTTTAAATATTTTGCAATTATATTTTTGTTGTATCACAACACATGATCATAATTGCTTGGAAGGAAAATGAGTGAAATATGACACAAAAATCTCTTAGTGAACTTTTAAACACCAATTTGTTAAATACTTGAATATATAAAATATACTTATTTTTAAAAAAAACTTACCTAAATAACAAAGACCTAATGCGAGAGGAAGATATCGAGAAAATGTGTCTTTCAAATCAGCCTCACTTTTTTCATGTAATACTTGTAAAATAGCTGATGTAACTTTCTCATTGCAGGAACCCACAGCTATCATACCACAAGCTAAAGCAGAAAGACCAACAACCTATAAACATCAAAAAGAGAGTTTTAATTTAATTTAGAATAGATGTGAGCTATTACATTAACATAAAAATAAAATGGATAAGTAAATTACCTCCATATTTGACTTTGAGTCACTGATGACGGGTATTAAGAGTGATAACACATTGTCTCTATTGGTGCCTGCATATGCAATACCCATTCTGTTTTAAAAAATAAATATATGCACCATTAGATTTAAAAATGAAATTAATAGCACAAGATAAAAATAAAACAAGTGAAATGGCAAATTTTAATGATATACAATTTTTAGTGCTTATGTGTTAGCCCCACTCAACTGATGAATTTCAACATATTTTTGTTTGCACCAGAAAATGTTTAGCAATCGTCCTTAAGATGGTATTAAATAGTTTACCATAACTCATGAAATCTTTAGCAGTCAATTTTTGGTGATGGCATTAAATTAAGAAAATGACTACATATGAACCTAATTTTCTTTAAAAAAAATGAATGAATATGGAAGAGAACTGAAGTTGTTAAACAAATAATACATAACTAGAAAATTCCAAGACAAGGACTGCCTTGTTTGTGCATTTATTGATTCAATACCGTAACCCTAATAAAACACCTGGTTTATTCCCAAGATTAATATTTTAAGAAAACATATTAACTTATAATGTACAATGTAAATTAATATCAAAGTTTAGTACTAGTTACACTCACTAAGTAAATGTCAATGGACAGTTGTGACAGAATTCAAAGTCTGAACATGACCATCCTCAAGAATTCTGAAATATGTCTGTCTTTTTGCAACGAACATTCCATCTGTAATGAAATGCAAAGCATCTCCAAAAATCATGCTACTCAGTTCTCTTTGTCAATTCGTTATAGCTGAAAAAATAAGCTCAGCTGTTGGTCTCTGCATGCCCTGGCTGAAAATGGAAATCCCACCACCACTTTCAAGGGACATCCATCACAGACCCAATAAAGTCTAGTATTGACCTTTATTAAGTCAAATTCTGACTTTAACCTCACAATTTATGTGAGTGAGGATGTCATCCAGTCTTCCATAAATTAGCTGAATGTTGTAAGTTGGCTTCTTGAAAGTATGTGAAAGGCACCCAAAATGAAATTTGTTCCATTAGTGTGGATTGTCACAGATGTAATGTACAAGTAATAACATATCAACTTACACTGGTATTTTTTTATCGTAGTCTACAGTTATTTTCTTTGTCAAAAGCTGTTTTTATTTGCTTAAGACTTTAAAATAAATTATTAACAGCAAGAAACAGATAAACTGTTATGCTTAATTAAATTTTTATGTAGATTTTCAAACTTTTATAATGTGTTAAAATAAAAGTATATTTCAGTTGGCTTAATATTTCACAGAGTTCCTCAAAATTTTTTCTCACTAATGAATATATGCCACATTCACTAAAAACGGCCCCCCCCCCCCTCCAAATTAACCATTAAGTTTTCTCTGTCTTCAATCTGATCTTATTTTAACAAAGTTTTCTAGTTTAAGTCTACCTTGAATCATTATTGCTGCGCCAATTTGGTTTTACCTGTTGACTTAATGGATTATTTATATTATTAAAAGATTCTTTAATTGCAGTCAATCACAAAATTATTTCAATAATTTCCCACAGTTACTATTTAAAATACTTTCAATTTTAATGTTTAGAAAATGTTATAAGCTACTAACACATTCTGACTATCTCATTTATTAAATTAAAGTATTAACTGTAAAAAAATAATACATAACATGTTAAAAATACTAAAAAAATTTTTAAAAAAAAGAATAATTCAAATATGTACCCCAACACAGCTCCTGTTCTCATAACCATACTATTGTGTTGCACATAATCACCCAACAAGGCAAGAGCAGGATCACAGTCACTGCGAACACCACAATTCACAATACCACAAGCTAACAGACCACCAGCCTACAAAACATTAAGCAATTATTAGAAATTGCATGATTTGTAGCTTGCAAAATTGTTTTTAAAACAATGCTTATATATAAAACTTTATATGTAATAAATTAATGTATTAAGTTGTTTAGTACTATATATTTAAATTATTTTAGCAAAAATTAATCATTTTTAATTGGTCATGGATAATTTACATTATGAACTTTTGCATTAAGCTGAAAAAAGAGCAACTAATGAATATGTGAGACTGCATAAAGAGCATTAAATGAGAGACATGTCATTTTAAGTGGTAATAATGGTGACATACATGTGTGAGGTAGTATTTTACTTTCCATAAATTTCTAAATTATACCATAGAATGACACGAGTACAATTGCATAAAATACATAAAACTTTAAGCAATAGTAACCCTTGCCCAAATACTTAATTTCAAATATAGATTCTTTATGGTTAATAGTAGTAAGCAGGACTTTTTCTTTTAAACAGACAACTGAATGAAACTTTGTAACATAAGTTTTTTCATGAATAAAATTATTTAATATCGTATTTAATCAAATCTAAGCTGCACCATTCTTCAAGTATTGATGCTACTGAAAATTGAAGGCAAAACATTTGTTGGATGGGGAAAATTGAGTTTCAACTCCTTTCAAAAGGAAAAATGTTTCCATCCACTGCATCGATGACTTATCCTACTTTACAGTAATTCAGTCTATCTTAAACATCGTTGCTTGCTTGTATTTAGGAAATTTTTTTGTATACCTTTTCTTTTAATTGCTTAGTAAAAAAAAACTTTTTAACCTAGTCTGATAACTTAAACATCAAAGATATCAGTAATAGCATCCAGATGAGTTCATTATGATGCAAATATGAAAAGAGAGGCCATTTTTATATCCAGAAAAAAATAAAAATATAGCGCCCACCGAAAAAATTTTACACGGATGAAACATATATACATGGGCATAAAAATGATATAATTTTTGCTTGTAAATGTTCATTAGTCTTTAATAATTCATTTACATTCTTCTATAATACATTCCTTTAAAAAATGTTGCATAACAAATGCTTTAAATGGCATGGAAGACAACACCATGTGGGCACCAATTCCAAAATCACCCGTGACAATGGGAATGACAAATCATTTTCGAAACATGATATTGATAGTTAAGAGTAATTATAGGTTCACATATGTATTTGAAAGCTTTTAATACATTGTAATTAAATGAATTATTAACTTATTATTTCTCATTAAAATTTTTTTTAAATCCTTAAATATCGATGAACCTTTCCCACAATTTTCTATTTCTTCTCATAAACAAGTAAAGAATTGGGAGTGTAGTTTAGAATCAATGACGGCTTTTATTCGAGTAAATACGGTATATGAAAGAGTTCATTATTTATTATTATTATATATATTTAAAGCTTAATAAATTCATCTAGAATTACATCTCACAGTTCTGCTACGAAGTTTTCAAAAAATATAATGTAATACATAATAGTAATAACAAAAACAAGCAATAATAATACTAAATACAATACCTTAATGTACTCCTCTGAAGAATAAAGATATTTATCTATTTGACCTAATCCACCATCAATATCCCACAACAATATTAAACCAAGAGAAGCCGTTGCACTCAACATTCCTGTAAAATTGAAGTTTAAATTAGTAACAAATTTTAATTTAAGTAATAATGCAATATCATTCAGCTGAGAATGAAAAATATATGCAAATGTGATAGATGCAGACAAAATTTTTTCAATGAATAATAAAATTAATCACAGTAAAATTTTAAAAAAATACATTATTAAAATAAAAAATTAACTGCTCATTAATAAATAGCAATTAATGTCATAAAACTTGAATTTCAATAAAATATTTTTGTCCTCATCATAATTTAATAGAAATTAAATCACATATGAGAATAACTTTGCACATAACATGAAATTTTATTTACAATTCATTGTACTGTTGTTTTAGATAACTATATTGACATTTAAAATTTATATGTTTGACAGTGTAAAAATGTTCCTTGATCAATTAATTGCCAATTGGGGAGGATAAGAAAATATAACTAAAAAAAAAGACATTTAACTGTTTGAACAGTTAAAATTGATTAATATATAGGTGCACTTTGACACACTCAAAACTATTGCTTGACAAATTTAGTAGGTTTTTTAATCTGCCCAAGTGAATGAGTGTTTTATTAACATCGCACTATAATGCAACACAAGGACTATTGGCATCAGACCTTGTAATTTTGAGCCATGATCAAGTGACGAGAGTGACACCTCAGCAGACACTCCCCTCTCTGAACTTCCACATCATGCCAACACAGGAGCACTTTGAGCCTCAACAGATTTAATGTTCATCAGATCCATTACACAGCAGATTTACAATGGCATTTGGCTTAAACTCATGACATGCCAGCAACAAGTCCGTGACCTTGACCACTAAGCTGCCACAGCCTTTAATCTGCCTAAAGCAGACTCTTTAATAATATTCTTTCATAATTATTTTTAATGCAATCTTACATTATTTTAAAACAATATAACACCAAAAGCATATTTTGAAAAAAAAAGGTAAAATTAAATAATAGTATAGTTTTAAAGTTTTTTTTATATACCTTGCTCTCTGTTTTTATACAGCCATTTCTGACCATCTTCCATCAACAATTTATCCTGTCCAAAAGCAGCATTCACAAAACCATTTACAAAACTTGAAGCCAAGTTCTGTTTAGCTGAGTCCACACTTCCAGTGGGACCAAAAGATGGCCCTGATAACAGAAAGAAAAAATATTTTAATAATTATCTTTACTCAAGTAAAAAATGCAAATGCAAGCAAAAAAGAAAATTTATGCATTGAAATTTAATTGCCTACTATTTAATAGTCCATGAAAAATATTATTAAACATTTTCAAAGATTATTTCTTTTGAAATTTTGGAAACATTGATTTGTTACAAAAAATCACGAGTTTATTTGACGTTATTATAATACTATTATATACATTTCAAGTGGAAAATGTTTTGCAAAGAATAATTTAATATTTTTTAAATATATACAAAGACTCATGGGTTTAAGTTCATTTTCAAGCATGCATATTTAATACTAGTAGTAATGCATGCATGCATGTGGTTTTTGCATTTCAGACATTTTAAATGTGACTTTATAAAAGATATTACATTCAGGTTTTCTGTATATTCTGCTAAGAATATGGGGGGGAAATTTTACTGGAGTTTGATAAATGAAACAAAACAAATATTGATTTCTTTAGAAAGATACTTGACAACTTTAATGATCTTATAACCACAAAACTTTTTTTTTTATTTTATGTATAACTAATACTTACTGGCATTGTCCAAATGTGTCTTATAAATATCATCTGGAGTTTTAGGTTCCAAAATATCAAGCTACAGATACAAAGAAAAATAGATAATTAGAAAAATTTAGAAGCCACAGATATATAGGAAACTAATCAAATTAGATTCAAATATTATGCTTACTTCTCTTCCTAAAGCTAAGAAATGATTATTTAAGTGTGCATTTGTCATGATATCTACCAATTCAGCATTTTCATCCCCATCAATTTCCAAATAGATTTGTTGACGATTTAGCATGAAAGCCATTTGCTTTTGGATTGAACTGATATCCAAAAAGAAAAGTTTGAATTGTGAAAATAAAGTTAAAATAAAAAGGCCCTTAAATAAAATTGCTGAAATTACTCAACATAAAAACTTCATCAATTTCAATATTAACAAAAAAATGTTTTAAAGTAAACAAAAAATGATTATTGTTTTAATGCTAACAAAATTTCAAATTGTAGTAAATTGCTATAAGTAATGAAAATTTCCTATTGGAACTTAAAAACTTTCAATTTCATTAATAAATATAATTAAATAATATTTGAAAGATATATGCATTTAACATAATTTTATATTTTCAATTTGCCAATTTTATCTTGTTTTCTCTAAAATGTATCTAATAAATTAATTTTAATGAATATTTCAATTATTTCAAAAAAGATAAATAAAATTTTAAACCTAAATTATAACTGCACAAAAAGACTTACCTGTCAGGACATGAAAAAAATATTTCTTCAATTAAAACAATATTATTCAACTGCATAGCTATGCGTAAGGCTTCTGGATAGCGCTTGAATTTGCGAAACAATTGCATAGCACATATTAAAAGATTTGTGTTCTCTGGCTCTGATACATAAGACACACAGCTATGTAGGGAAGGAGAAAGAAGGTTAATAAATATAAAATAATTTTTCAAAATAACATCTACAGCATTTATAAAAAAAAACTAGATTAAAATAGAATTTCAATGCACAGAAAGAATTTTGTATATTCTTATTTAAAATTCTTTTAAACAAAATTTTATATCAGTTAAAAAATTAAATTTATGAAATGTTTATATACAAAAACTCAACTAAAAATACTTTAATAATAATATTAGGATCTTTTATTTGTCCCATACATATTTTTTTAAAATCCATCCTTTGACATTTAGACTGAGAAACTAAACTATACGTACAGATGAGCATATTAACCATTTGTAAATACTATGCTGTGTTATGTATTTAAATTAATGATTTAAAAAATATATTTATAACTTCATCATTCTTTTTTTTTTTTTAATTTCAGGAATAAAATCAGATAATTTCACAATAAAGAAATATAAATTAAATAAAAACATGAAGCTTTTTTTTTGTACAAAATCAGCATAAGAAATTGCCAATACATATTTACACAATTTATAATAAAAACAATAACAATTAAGTTACCACATACAATACAGTGTAATGCAACACACCTAGTTAAATATAAGGCAACTCTTGGAAAAGCATCTTCATCAACATATTGATCTAGCATATCTAAATGTTCAATCTCCATAGCAAGGTCACAAGCATCTGCTTCAGCATTGTGAGCCATATGATATGGAATAATCTGTGCAGCCAAATTTTCCAACTGTCTCTGATATACTATATTATCACATCGGCTCCACTCCATGGCAATTTCGCCAGACAAATGTCTATACATAAAAAAAAGTACAAAATCAAATTTTAAATAATCATTATAAGACATTATATAAATTATTAACATTTTGATGATTCATAAAAAATTAAATATTACAGCTGAACAAAGTCTATTATACCTTTCTGGGAAACAAATTAGTTAGCATAAAATGATTAAATGCAATATTATTAATTCTTAACAATCATATAGAGAATAATCAGATTTAGGAAAGTGATGGTTTTGTAGGGAACTTCAAATTTCACAAGCTTTTTCTTCTAATTCACAATATACCATATTTCAAAAGAGTCAAATAGTTTAATACAATTCTAAAAAGTATTAAAAAAATTACTTATTTCATACTAATTACAGTGGTATTATCTTAAATATGCTAAAAGAAATGACTAGCAAAATTAAACATTAAATAATGGCTTCTCAAATTAAAATATTGTAAATAATTTTTTTCACAAATGTTTTTCTCCTTCTTAAAGCAACTTTAGAGCAATTTTGACCAAAAAGTACAATCAAAATTTGATTTACGTTATTTTATGTAAAATTGTTTAAAAACATTCAGTTTAACAGCCAATTTTTTCTTTTTGAAAAATAATTATAATTCATTCAAATTCTTTTTTTTTCTTTTTAGAAAAAAGGGGGGGGCACATTGTTAAAAATCCTTCATCATAAAGAAATTAAGCACAGAAAATCCCTACTTTGTCAAACTTATACTTATTTCAAACTTCTGCAAAATATTTCATTTATTTCATGGTAGTGTCCTGAAGATTATTTTTTAACAATTGACATTAACATTTTTTTTAAAAAAAAAGTTTTCCTACTAATTATTACTTACAGTAAAATCCGGTGTATAAGGCACACTGCTGTATAACGCGCACCTATACTTTCAAGCAACAATTTTTAATTTCTAGGTATATTTGCAGTATAATGTGCACCCCCTTTTTTTATGAAGAAACATGAAATGCAAATATGCAATGTTCTTACGTTTTGAAGCAATTTTTTCAAGATATTATTCCAAGCTTTAGAAAAAAAATAGTATAATTTTAGAACAACAACCCTTAAAATTCAATAAATATGTCATTTCTTACAAATAAACAGTACCTTGATATATACAAAAGTATAATTTTTCTATGCTCATCTCTTTTTATATTTTTAAAGCTATCCTTTTTATACCCGGCATATAACGTGCACCTGTAAGTTTCGATCTAATTTTTTGTGTTGAAAGTGCGCGTTATACGCCAGAATTTATGGTATATGCTTTATTTCAATGTGAATAACACCTAACTGGAAAATAAATAATAAGAGTTTTCCAGAACACTTGTTGAATTCTAAAAATAAACAGTTTAAAATCATCAGCAAAATAGATAAGTTTAATACATCCAATCAACATTTAAAGTATGCATTTAATAATGATATAATATATAATAAAACACACGCACACAAAATTTCTCACATTAAAATCATCTGATTGAAATGTACTACAATGAACATGAAAATACAAGTTATCACTAAAAGTAAGACCCAAAAAATCTCTTGGTACAAAAATTATTATAAAACTTTGTGATACCATGTAACCCTAATCTGAATGGCTAACTTCTAAATTCCGTGAAATTTGATTAAATAAAATTTTAATTTATTACCCTAAACCTTTATATATAACATAATCAACTTCCACAAAACTTTTATCTTTCCTTTCTTTTTTCTATACTATGATTACTGCAGCATTCATTAATTTGCTTTAAAAAAAGAGTGTTGCTAAAAGTGAAAGAATCATCATATTATTACCTAACATATTCATGACCCCATGATCCGATATCCTCCTGTGATCCAACTAGTCGATATTTCAGACATTCCCTCGTTTCACTCATAGTCATAGCCAAAATGGAGCAAATGTCAGCAGCATAGTTCTACAAAAAATTTCAGATCCAAAATTAGTTCATCATCAAAAAATAAAAGTGAAAGAATTTATTTGAAACATTAATTCAGAACACATAAAAATTTATTGTTTATATGAGCTGAAAGATTATTACATTAAGATATTAATAATCTTTTTGACACACACTCATTTCAAGTATAATGCAAAAAATCATTTAAGTTATTCTTTTCTTTAAACTGAGATATATCCTTTAATTACATAAAACTTTAACAAAAATATTTCATACATAAAATAACTTGAATTTATACCTTTGCATCCCCATTTGGATATTTGTCATACAACTGCTTCAAGGTATCAAAATGAGGTCGAAGAAACTTCAGTGGTTTCGGTACAGAAGTCATAGATGTTGTTGAGGCTCGGATTTTAACACGTAATTGATTCAAGGTAGGCAAGTACAGATCAGTTTTATCTTCCTGGAAAATCAGTACAAATTATTACAAGAATTTCTAACACTTTTTGCAAATCAACATTTTCCCTGAAGTAAATCAATTTTAAAAGTTGTTAAATTTTAAACAAACTTATTTACCAATACAAACTTACCTAATATTCTTTTAATAAGTATTAAGAAATGTAATACACAAACTTAATATAAAAGTAAAGAAATGTAAAAGTTCATAAACAATTTAATAAATAATATCTAATTATGCAAAGTAAATGCATTTTATAAAATTACAATAATTTGTGGAAGAGTAAAAGATATACATCACAAGAATTATTATACACAGATGTATTAAATAGAAAATAATAATAATACTATTTAAAATATTTCAATATTTTTCTAAGTACTTACTGTTAGAATTTGGATATAAGTATTCAATTCATCTTGTAAAGCTTTATCTTCATCAGACTAAAAATAAACAGAAATTAGTTCTATTTTTGTTATTTTATTTATTTCTTATTGATTGTGAATTTGTTTCAATATAAAATTTCCAAACATGTCTCTGTGGATTATTATTTATTTTTTTTTGGATATCAAATTCAATGGATGATACATAAAATCAAATTTGATTGAGAAGAAAAAAAAAATAGGCTTAACTAAAATAATATTGTAACAGAAATATTAAAGATACTTAAATTAAAAAGAAATAATTTTTTTAATAAACCTATTTCAATTATTTTAGGCTCTAAACAGACCATACAAAACATTACTCGTAACTACTAGTTAAAAAGTAATCCAATTAAATTAAAACTAATACAAAATTACACTTGAATTTTCTCTACAAATTAATTTTATTAGAAATCGATTTTACAAATAAATGTGGATATAAAATTTGTAAGGAAAAATTTAACTAGCTTTCTTAAACAACACGATAATACAAAGACTTGAACAAATAGGGAAAAGTCATCTTTCTTTCCCTTTTTAAATAACTGATTTACGATCATTGTTTGTTACAATCAATTAATTGCTAGTTTATTATCTCAGGGACCTAAACTTACTGTAAATCTGGAAAATTCATTTTATAAAGGAACCAGATGTAAAACATAATACAAAATTTCAATGAGAGATCTGAAGGTAATAATAATATAATCTAAAACAATAAAAATAAACAGATATTCTGTTTTAAAAAGTCCATATTGTAAAATATCTAGTACTTATGTACTATCACAACAATGCCAACCTTCAAGATAACTTGCCAAGCTTGCAACCTCAATTTTGCATTTGTCATACACAGTAAATTGGTATCTACAGCCTTCGTTCAATATAATGTCGCCAATAGGGCTGCAGTAATACCTAAGTACCAAATATTTCAGCAAATTCATCTACTCAAAATGTCACTGCCAGATGAAAACCTCTGTTAGACTCAAATGTAGTGTGAGGCAGTGCCCATTTAAGGTCATTTTGGGCCCCGGAGGCAGAAGATCTACAGGCCTCTTGGCACTGGAGGATCGAAATTTATGGCCAGAAAATCTGGTTATTTCACTGCTAGATAAGGGATTGGCGGCCGCAAGCAGCCCATATGCCCAGATAAAAAGATTGTTAAAAGTCCAGCTTATCCGGGCCTCCGCCCCAAGCACCCAATGGATAAACCCGGACTGGGATGAGGATGTTATACATCTTTCCAATGAGAACAGTAATTTTAATTTATCTCCACCAAAAACAAATGCATTTATTATAAATAAGATATATTGTAAATGATTAATATTATTCTTACTAATTGCAGCATGTGTATAAATTTATTAATCATATCTATGTAATATAACAAAGAAATGGTGAATTGTAGAGGTGGCAGTTCAAGCCAAGAAAGGATGTTACCAACTGTAAAAGTTACTTATCCATCTTGTTAACCAGTATCTTTCACAAGATAATGGACAGAACTATTCATACCAGATTTAAGAGGTGGCTTTTAGAGGAAAATGTCCTACATTTTTACCAAATAGCTTACAGGGCTAGGTATAGAACAGTTGATTAGCTTTTTTATCTTTGCCAATCAATAATCGATGGTTTCCAAGAAAAGCCTCACAAAAAAACCACAGCAGTCTTCTTGGATCTATCAGCTGCTTTTGGTAGGGTCTGGAGTTAGAAACTCATTGATATTATCAGTAAAGTTGGCATTTCAAACAACTCATTCATCTGGATAAATGACTTTTTGAGAGGAAAAAACTTCAGAGTCAAAAGTTAATGGCACTTTTTTGAAAACCCATCATACTTGGGCAGGAGTTCCCCAGAGCTCTGTACTTATCCCTTTTCTTTTCCTCCTGTACCTGAATACAACTGACTCTCACATCAATAAGGAAGCTAAAGTGGCATGCTATGCTGACGACATAGCAGTCTGGCATATGCACTTCACAAAGGATTTTAAACAGCTGTATGAAGGGCATTGAAAATTGTGCTAGGGATCTTAAGCTCACTATGAATTCTGATAAGACAAATTTCTGCATCTTTTCTACTGACATGAAACCACTCTATCATAAATCTAAGTGGCTCTGTCATTAAACAAATCACACACCCAAAATACCTCAGATTAACTCTAGATGCAGAACAGAGATTTTCACAACACATCTCACAAATCTCAAGAAAAACCTTAAAAAAACTAAATATTTTTAAAAGACTGTGTGGTGCATATAGGGGCTCAAGTACAAAGACTCTCCTCAACACCTATGTCTCCCTTGTTATGCCAATTCTAGAATAAGCTGCTCCCATTTGGGCACCGACTTTTCCTCTGTTATAGATAAGATAGATACTGCTCAGTACAGAGCATTCAAAATCTTTATTGGAGCTGTTTCATCAACAAATAATGTTGAAGCAAAAACAGAGTATGGCCTAATCCCCAAAAATAAAAGAAGAAAATTATCCACCATAAGATTAACTAGCAAAATTCGAAGCCTAGCAGACTGGCATATCTCCAGCAAAATTTTCAAGGTTGATTCAGACTGAAACGGTCCTCAAGTCTACAACATGGCCATGTAATAAGAAAGAAATTCACCTCCAGCATAAGGATATTGATATCATCAAAGAACATATTCTTTCCCTCTTCACCAGTAAAAGTCAATTTTAAACTTTTACAATCTTGTAACAAAAAGGAGTCAGCTGCATAGCTCACGCAGAAAGACATTCACACCATCCAGGAGCTTTCGAATTCAGCCAAAAAACCAAGTAATTGCTTATACAGATGGATCTTCTGACCCTGACCTTGATAAAGGTGGCACTGGAATCTATTTTATTCACCCAAATGGTGAACTAGAATCCTATAGAATTCCCACAGGTAAAGCTTATGGCAATTAAAGGAGCTTTGGATAGCTACCACAACAGGACAGTTGAAAATTCCAGTGGCATTTTACTGCTCTCAGACTCCAGATCTGCACTCCAGGCAATTCTCAACTGACCCTGGATATAACTGCCCTTATTAATAAAGTAGTTGCAACCCATTTTGCAATGGATACTGGCCCACGTAGACATTTTCAGCAATGTGAGCAGGCTTATAACCTTGCCAAAGAGGCCCGAAATTCCCCTCAACTTTCCAATAGCCTTACCCTTACCGATGATGATGCAATAGCCAAACGTAAACTCACCTCCCATCCAGCTAAGCAGCACTTCATTCCAGATCTTAATTGTAACCGTGTAATCTCAACCACCACAGCCAGACTATGTACAAGACTCTTTAAAGGGATGAAAACATCCCTTAATGGCCAAAGGTTATAATACTTGTTCTAACTATCTTGACATTTAATTTTCTCCTAATCATATTTTTAACTGTCCTTCTATACTGGCTAAACTCCACAACATAGATCTAAACCCCACGGACCACCAACATAGCAAAGGCCGCTTTGGATGCCTTCTTCGCTATCTGATTTCATTGCATGGACAAGCCTAGCACTGTATGGACAAGACAACAATAACAGTGGTGGCAGTTAAAAATTCAAATACTGATCATACCAAGGGAATTATCTTTTTTCACATTTAAATACAGAAGAAAAAACAGGAGAAAATATAACATAAAAATATAATCATGTGTTCAAAAGTAGAAAAAAATATCAGTTATTTTTAGAAATTATGTCACTATTTTAAAGAAGGTTTCAACCACTCAGTAAGGCAAATGTAAGCTATTAGGATATTCTTTTGCTACAATTCACTAATAAATCTGTCAAAAACTCAAAGGTTTAATCCTTTTAATGAGCAATCCTGAATAAATCTATCAAAATAGGGGTTTTCATTCATTAATGAGAGATAAAATGAAATGTTTCAAAAATAGAGTCAAATATGATACATAGTATTTGAAAGAAAGAAAATTCAATTTTTAAACCAGTTTTAAGATACATATTGCAATTTTGTTTTCAAAGTTATGCTTAAATTGATTATCTAACTATCAGATTCGCAAGAATTAAAACTGATCATAAAATAAAATAATGTACAAATAATAATAACAATACAAATAAATAATAACAAATGTGATATTGATTTATTTTATGTGATATTTATCACATAAAATAACGTGAGTTGTCACAAAACGGACGATGTAACAAATAATATTTCATTGACAAAAAAAGCATCAATATTTTCAAACACTTTTTATCTAAAGTACAACGTTATTTCCTGATGTAATTAAGATTATTTTTTACTTTTTGGGTCAAAATATTATAATTCAAAAGAATTCATCACAAAAGTTGATATTAATTTCGCAGTATATAATCTTAAACATGGAACAAAATAAGCAAAATTTGACAATATCGGACTTTTAGATTAAATGATTAGGATATAAAGTCACTTATACATCAAGATTACTCATTGTTTTGCATCATTTCATAGTATAACACAAATGTCACAATTAAAATAACTTTTAAAATACAATACAAATGAGCTGAATCATACCAAATCGGGTTCCTTTTCCTCTTCGACTTTCTTTTCCTTCTTTTCTTTAGATCCTTCCTTGGGATCTTCTGCTGGTACCTTAACTCGTTCCTTCATTTTTATAGTAAATTATATAATTTGACAAATATTAAATTCAATTGATCTTAGTTGCAGAAGATTCTAAGGTAATGACTTCAAAAAAGTTTAGTGTTTGTGTAAGCCGGTGAAGTTGAGTTGTACTAGAAAATGACAAAGCGAAAAGACGAAGTTTAATTTTTGTATAAAATCAAAACAAAATAATAATATCAAGTTTTGTGTGAAATAAAAATTAAGTCTCCTTATTTTTGAAAAATTGTGTCATAAAAAATATCCCGTAGAATAAATTATCTGCATGTTTTTGAGACAAAAGCCCAAAGTTAAGTTGCTATGAAGAAACACAAAGGAAAGACGAACTGGATAGCATAAATTACAAAAAAAAAAATAAAAGTGTAATGGTGAGAAAGATATTTAATCAGTGGCCTAACGCAGCGATCCGCAACCCCCGGTCCACGGACCGGTACCGGTCAGTGGATCAAATGGTGCCAGGCCGCCTAAAGAACATTAAACTATTGCCATTTTATTTAAAGTGGTGTATTTCTCTCGGATTTGCGCAACTTTCCACGGAAATCACTTTGTATTCCGCTTTAAATCACTTTTATTCATTTTTGGTGTAACTATATTTTATTCTGAAGGCATATTTAAATGTAACTAAATTAAAATCGTTAAACCAAAACAATCTAAAATATAAACAATCAACGTGTCCCACCCTCAGTGGGCCGCGGTAAAATTATCAAACGTTGACCGGTCCGCAGCGATAACAAGGCTGCGGAGCACTGGCCTAACGTACACTCGCACATCAAAGCGGAGCCAGGATTCTATGGGGCCCAAAACCTGGCTTTGCAGGGGAGCCCTAATATGTTCTGTTACGCCACTGTGTTTAAATTGTGCTTTCCTCTCCCTTTTCTTCTAAGCCACAATATGTTGGGACCACAATTCAATTCAAAATATGTAGCTGCTTCTATTATTCCATACAATGATTTTATGATTAAATTGGAGCTTTAGCTTGATTCGCTTACTCCAATACTGTCCATGATGCTCATTCTTTACTTTAGATTAAGCTATAAAAGCAAGGCAAAAATCTCGATAATTTTTTGTAAATCATTATTATTTTTGTTCTAAACTTAATCTCTAAAAGAAAATATAAATGAGTATCGAAGTCTTAACATGGGACTATGCATAATAAAACTGTTTTTAGTAGTTGTATGAGAGATCAAAAGTTTGTGCTAAGTGCAAATCACTGAAAACCAATGAATTTTTGAAAATAGATGACTATACTGGAAAATTATGAGTTAAACTATAAGGCAATTCCCAATAATGAGATATTTTCGTAATCCAGTTTCATCAAAAATTGAAACATGTATCAGTATGAACATTAAAAACATGTATCTGTATAAAATTGTATGAATATTGACTAAGCATGTGTCCTAAGCATGTGTTCTTGAAGCAAGCTTAATCTTTAGTGTGTACGGCATCAAAACTTTTCATTAAGCAGATTTTTAAATTTGTTTAACGTTTAGGTGGAAATGAAGTCTAATTTCAATATTAATTTCAATACTTAATTATTTTCTGCTCAGTTGCCTTATGTCACTTTCCTAAGCAATGTAGCAGTTTTCTAATGTTTTCTTACAATGATTCAAAGGTAAGACGATGTCTTGAAATTTATGTCATTTCATAGAGAATAAAGATCATCTGATAATAGGGTCGATGCAAATTAAATCTGTCATGGTTCAAAATCTTAAGTCACGTGTGGGGTGGAAAGTGACCAGCTCAAGTGTCGACTTCGTCATTTCAAATTCTTTTGGTCGGGGAAAAAAACAACTGGAAATATTCCATTACTAAACAAACATATTAAATTTCTACATGTGGTAAATGAAGACTATCATTTTTCATAGCAAAAGCCAGCATATTTTACAGTTCTTAGCTTTAAAAATTTAGTTTCCTGCATCTTTTTATAGGCTCTAGGCGATATTTACACGAAATATATAATTAAATTAGATTAATGAAACTAAATATTTCTATAGACTTGGTTTTACATTCAACTTATTACATAGCTTTTTTAAAAATCAATGTATAAAGAAAAACTGAATGAATTTAAAAGAAATAAAAATCTGATAAGACTTAATTAACATTAAATGACCTAGCTTTTAAATCTTCATAACTCGGAGATATTTCAATAGTATTTTACTAAGTCTAAAATTGAGGTTTATTTGAAGAAAATGAATAAAATATGTGGGAAAATAATATCAATTGCAAGAAAGTATTTTCATGAATTAAGGGTGAGAAATATCAAAGGGCCAAATTTGTTAGAGTTAGAGTTTGTACATACTGTACAAAGTTTAAACAATTGAAAGAACAACCTTCTGTGAAGTGAGAGAGGTGAGGAAATCTGATGAATGATGATATGAATGCCGGAAATCTGAGTGGGTGAAAAGCCCACAACCACTCTGGTTATTTGAATAATAACAGATTTATTAAAAGACATGGACGAATAGATGACTGCTCGAAGACAGATCGGCGTATAAGCACAAAGAATTATTATGACAGATTATTTACAATAACGCAATTCACTCTTGTTCTTAACAAGCTTTACAAAATTCCAGAAGCGGCTTTCTAAATAGTTTCCCTAGCAGGAACAGACAAATAAAGTCTCTCTCATATCGCAGTCAACGGTCACAGAATACGATTGAACTATCTTCTGAACTGAATCAATCTTTGTTTCAAAGGTTTTTTGTATAGTCTCACAGAAATTTTTAAAGGGTTGATCTTCGAGTTTCTTGAAGATTCCAGGGCTATATCGTATTTTTCGCCAAGTTGCTCGTCAACGGCGATAAAATTGCCAATCTGGTAGACCTGGTCACACATATGGTCTTAATCTAGTTCAAATTCCTGCTGAGAAATGAACTTTGCCTGTAAAACTTGATTTTCTAACAAGAAGAGTATCGCTGCTAGGAAAACAACATACTATGTTTCAAAACTATGTGTTGCTACCAAGACTAGCAATAACAATGTCAGAGCCCTTTAAATGCCTTGGTAGGCCCGGCTGCTTCCATATATTGCAAAATTAGTTGTGTATGCTGGGTTAGCTATTCCCTGATTATCCATCATACGTGTCCGACAGCTTTAGATCGGAGGAAGAACAGGCAGAAAACAACAATGCAATCTGGTAGAAGAAAAAATAGTTTTGAGCACTACGTATGATCACACATTTCCCAGCTGGAATATGCCCACAGGCAGGTTCTGAAGGAAGAGGGAGACAACATAATCGAAAAACCTCAGTGATATAGTGCTGGAATTGTGCAGAAGAAGGTGCAGAAGAAGAATTCATTACCACTCCCAAACCATAATATCAGGCGTAAACCTGTAGGATAATGTATAAAGCAACAGTTGATCAAGGTTCCACTAAGGTTTATCCAGAATCTAATTCCACCATCTTGAGGCAGGTAGAAATATGGTTCTTCTGTAAACATAATGTGTCATTGTTGACACAAATACCTGTGGCTTTGAGACAAAAGTAAAAAGAGAATATGCCGATCGAATATGCTTTTCGCCATATGTAATAATGTTGAAATTTCTGTTGTCGTTCAGTCACTCTCTCGTGCATCTATTATTTACAGACCAATATCATATATATAAGGCACACATCCATGTGATATGAGTGTGCCACATATATCCATCATGTATGTCAGTGGTTCTCAAACTTTCACTACTGGCGACCCAATTTTCAATCATAATTTTTAACGCGCCACCCCTCCCCAAAATAATAATGTATTGAATGCAATAATAATGCATTTTGGCGCTAAAGCTACAATACGATCATAATTATAAACCGTACAAATTAAACAAGATAAGTATTAAGTTTTGTATATGTTACTTTTAAGTAATATATATATTTTATTTTTTTACTTTTTAGTTCGGTTCACTATAAAAGCGTGTTTTTTTAGATTGTTTTTAAATTATAATTTATTTTATAATTATTTTTACTATACACGATAAAAATCACAATTCCAGTGAATAATTTAACTAAGAGAAAATATACTTACCTACTTTCAAGGATTTTTCAATTTTTCTTTGATAATTTGAGAAAAAATCCAATAAAACTAAAAAAAAATTCCAAATGTGCGTGACCTTAATAAAGGACATAAATCACAGACACTTTTCGCTAATAATACAGGAATGTTTTTTTCCAGCAAAACTGTCATATTTTGTTCACGTTATTATAGTTTTGCTGTCGTTTGATGATCTACAAATAGCATTTTGAACTTTTTCTTCCTTGTGTCTTTTTGACAAGGCGAAGTGCTACATTTATGGCTTCACAGTTTTCTTCATAGAGTTCTTTAGGCAGCATTTGAAAATTTCAATTCAACTCAAGCGTTTCATGTCTATCGCTTTTCTCATATTTACTTTCGCTATCTTGATTAATATGCATTATTTCAGCAGGTTCTTCAATTGCTTGATCAGTTTCAACTTCCTTCAATAGAGATCACAGATGCCCTTTTTTTAATATTTTGCTCATTTACATTTATAAACCATAATAAGTCGTACAACACAGCAATCAAAACCACAAAGTGGTTCATAGGGTGAAGTGTAGCATGTTCATAGAAAATATTTTTGAACAAAAGTTAGTCGCGCAGGGAACTCGATCAAAACAAGTACCTTGATTGTAAAAAAAAAACGTTGGCCATTCTCAAAAAAGAGGCATATATGTGACAAATTCATTTTAGTTCCCATTAAGACTGTCTAATAGGAGGATACTGTCAAGGTCACTGTTAACGAATAAGCAGTTTTCCCAGAATTAACGATTTCATGAGCCTGGATTGACTTAGCGCCTCATGCGACCGCTCCCATGTTAAAAATGTATTCAATATAAAAATATCGATGTCAGTTCTAAAAAATAATTGTGTAAAACGTTTTTCATTATGCATTATATGTTTCAGAATACTCATAAAAATACATATTGGCCAAATAATCCTTCAAAGTGCTCAATATACTTATCCATGTAGCATAAAACTCTTATTCACATGGAAAAAAAGCAACAGAAAAATAATATTTACAACTTTCCTAAAAGAAAAAGTGACGGAGTGAAACATACCAGTAAGTTTGAAGGTCAAATATATGATAATCAAAAGTAGTATTTTAAGGGTTAAGAGAAACGTAATAAAAAAAAATCTCTCATTGGGGGATCACAGCAAAGCAAACAAAATGTCTTTTTTTATTTGGTTATAGGATCAAAGATATCTAATGAGCGTTTGAAGTGGAATCTTTCATTTTCGATGATCACCAGATGATATATATAAATTATATCAGTGTAAATATGCGTATTTTTTTTATTATGTCAGAAAGCATTTTGTTTTATATCATTCCAAAAAATTACTTTTTTAAACCTTTTATTTTCAATATGCTCGCCCCCCCCATGAGGGCGCACCCCACAGTTTGAGAAACGCTGACGTATGTGGTTTCCACGTAGTATATTCCATCACGATGCATGCATAGTAGAAATTTTCTGCTGTTTGCAGTCTTCCTTTATGGTGTTGCTTTTCGAGTGGCGAGCAGTGTATTAAGAATATTTTTAAGACTGTATACACATTCTCATATTCTATTGTTATTCCACATAACTATTTTGATGCGTTCACAAATCATCGGTTGTGAACTTTGGGATCTTAATGGTTATAGTTTCCATTTTTTGCAAAAGTTTTCACATGTACATACAAACAGTCAAAAAAAATCAGACAGCAATAGTAGCTTTCGAAATTCTCATCACAGCTGAATAAAACTGATACATATTTGTTAGTAACTCAGAAGGTGACGTCCATATGTAACAATTAACTTAATTAAAATTGTTAATTAATTTCTAAAAAGAACTTTCTAATAACAGAATCCGATGTTTTTTTCGCATTAAGTAGAAAATGATCTAAATAGTCAATGTTCTAAATTTTATTTTAATTAGATGATTAGTTCCAGCTATCTATGGGGGAAAAGTGTAAAAAAAACTATATTGTAGATTATTTCGAGTAAATGATTAATTTGCAAAAAACTCTTTCATTTAGGCTTTGTGCGGGTTACTCATTCTTATACCTTTAAGACCCGAAGTAATTTTATCTTTTAATTTTACATTTGTTACAGGTGTATCCGTGTTTCCACTAATCCTCTTGGGTAAAATAATCTTTTAAACTGTAATTTCAGTTGAAAACCCCTTTCTGTAAAGAAGAATGGGTTAACGTAAATTAGAACTTCTATTTTAGAGTCGTAGAGTAAGCGCGAGGATCGTTGAATGTTGATATAGAAGCAAACGCAGTGTTAGCAACCGGAGGTCATATAATTAAGTCAAACTGGAAGATAATCCAAAGATTATTCAAGTATTGAAGAGATGAGCACTCAAGAAATATTATACTGTTCGAATTAATTGGGACAAGCATTTTTCTCGTCTTAGTTGGTATGTGATTATCAGTGATGTCTTGAGCCCCCTCAAATCGGTTTTATCTGCCTAGAGGTAATGTGATTGACAGCCTTGAATACAATTTACTCTTTTGATTAGTTAGAATATCAACTATCCAGTTGCGAGTCTTTCAGTGTGGTAGCTGGTGGTTATAATTTTACGTTTCTTGTAACACTTATTACTTTTACTTGTTCTGAGATGGGAGAGACTCTAAGGAAGCGTTCTAAAACAATCACCCTTAATTAACACACTTCTATGATTGGAGAGAGAAACAACCGAATCATCTGTTACCTGTATGGTGCTTAAAGCTACGTCTAACGACTGGTGTACAAATTAACCCCTTGCCATGATGAATTTCATGGGGCTCAATCTGGCCTTTGCCAATCAGGTGGTATTAGACACACTCTTCTTGTCCACGTCGTTGGTAATCTGGACAGACGAAGTTCGATTTCACAAACCTTAAGGCTGGTGGCTGTGCCCTGTCTTCGAGGTCACACAGACGTCATCTTTCAACAAGATAATGTAAGATCACAAGTTACCAACTGTCTCCTCATCTTCTTCGATACTAAGGGTATTCGACTGTTATCTTGACCAGCACGTTCTCCTGTTTTCTCACCCCTAGAAAACATTTGGTCATGAGTTGCTGATATTTCTTCGACACCGATGGCTCTCCATCTACAACGATTGATGAAGTGTGGCAGAGAATTGAAGCAGCAGGCTCGTAAACTTGCCTGTAACTCTCATCAAAACCCGATTTGTTTCAATGCCTAACCCAGCGCTTCTCAAACTTTTGATGTTTGGGATTCAATTTTCAATCATAATTTTCATGGCGCCCTCCTCCATACAATATTTTGACGCAAAAGCTACAATACGACTCTAGTTATATAGTGTACAAATTGTCAAGATAAGTATTACATTTTACACATAATTCTGTATATGAGAAGCCCATGGGGTAACTATTAATTAGTAAAAATGTTCTTAACTTAGTATTGAGGAGTTAATGATTAAATACTTTTTGTAGTATTGATACATTTATATTACATCATTGTAAATGTGCATTTTTTATTATTTCAGAATGTATTTTTGTTTTGTTTTGATTCATTTCAGTAAATTAAAAATATTTTGAAATCTTTTATTTTTGACTTTTCGATATGCTCGCCCCCCCCCCGATAGGATTATCACGGCCGCCAAGGGGGGCACGCCCATAGTTTGCGAAACGCAGGCCTAACCGGATTAGAGCCATTTTAACAACCAGAGGCGGTTGCCGTGTGTACTTATTTTATGCCCTGTATGTCCCCAAATTGCCTACCTTTTCTTCCTAGTATGATGTACACGTATATGTAAAGTTTGGTATCTGCTTTCCTTTCTGGTGTTACGGTTTTAATGAGAAGCAGTAAACGTTTGGATCCATTTTTAACAATTGAGCCGAAAAGGAATTACCACTCTGGACAGTTATGAGGTGCCATTACTAGTTGTGATGTGCGAGTTAGAAACATTTCGGATCTTGAGGTCTTCTCTAGTGTTCATTTTCCGAAAGTAGTTGTGACGGGTCTTTATGCGACCTTCACTAACTAATCCTCTTGGGGAATCTTTGGGATAGCATTCGCGTTTAATTCACAGCCTTCCCTCTCAAGAAGAAACCCTGATATGCAAATTAGTTAGAGTATATAAAGTTAGAGTTTGGTAATTCTGAGGCAGAAGGAGAGGAGCATCTGAGGCAGCGTTACTAAGGTGAGATTTAGGATTTACGCAACTTGTGTGTGTGTGTGACTTAAGGACGGAGTTTTGCTTCTATACTAAATTAGTGAATTAGGAATTGATACGTTAGGATTGATTAAGGTTAATTTGATCTGTTTGCTTGCGCTTATTCACTTAGGGTTGTTGCTTTCTTTATATCACTCCTAGGGTTTCCTTTTGTGGTTTAATTTGTGATTGATTAGTGTGATTGAATAATAATAACTTAGATTTATCATGGAAGTTTCTGGTCATGCTTTGTTCCCTCCAACATCTTTAGGTAGGCAGGACGGTGATGAAGCGACTTCGAGGGAAGTCGCTTACATAGTTTTGTTGCAAGACTTTCTAAACAAAGATAGTTTTTCCAATTAATACTCCAATTGGTTAACATCCCCTGCTATTTTTATTGGATTTTCCATTGGTCCTGAGCACTATTTTTATTGGATTTTTCATTGGTGTTATCGGTAGTCCTTAGTTGAGATAAAGGGTCGCATGCACAGTAGCCAAATGTATCAGTAATTGTGATTTAGAGTTTTAGGCTTGTTATAGGAGATTTGTTCAGTAGTGCTAGGTTGTGTTGAGATCAGAATTCATTTCATTTTCGATTTACCATTTCCCTTAGTCAACCAGCCCATCCACATATATACTGCTGACCACCGTAAATGCAACGCCTTGAAGGAAGCATGCAAATAACATAAAATTTACAACATGCCTTAGCGGAGGTGAGATATGCAAAGGATTAGAATTTCAGCGCAGACACACATCACGCGCGCCTGTGGCGCCACCTCAAAGCGCTGTTTAAGGCTTGGAGATTTCGACGATTTCAAGTTAGGCAATTCTGTTTTTCTTGTGGTTTTTCAAAAAACGATCAGTTTTATCTCGTAGAAAACAGCGATCAGCTTTTGATCAATTATCCGAGTTCGACAGTGGAAGGATAGTGGCCTACCGAGATTGTGGTTTATCTTTCAGGAAAAT
>BMAV01010020.1:86843-119565 GCA_019973955.1 Trichonephila inaurata madagascariensis
CTGTGCTGTGGAACCGGTTTTTCCTTTGAACGGGAAAAAGATTGGAATAGAGAGACGGCGTGAACAAGATGACTGTAGTAGCTTTTCAAAGATTCTATATTATTAATATTTATAAATAGTGTTGTGTGTTTTGAATTAATAAAAATAAACGGTACATCGCGTGAATTTTAGTCATGTTTTCAATTAACGACATAAAGTTGTAACGCGTCACACTAAGAATGAATAAAAATGAAAATCTTCAGTTAAAAGCTGCTTTATTATTTCATGTGCTAAAATCTTAATACACTGTAAGGATGATTGAACGCGTGAACAAGCTGCTTTTGAAGTGTAATTCTACAGAATACACAATTGAGGTAGATAAGCGCTTTTTAAAAAAAGAAATACAATAAAAAATGGAATGTGAAATATGCAAAAAGCACATTATTATAAAAACAATATTAAACAACGGAGACAACTTTCTATAATAAAAGAACTTGGCTAAATGCACTAATTTAACATTTCTTTTTTTTTCTTCTTTACCATGTAAAATAAAAGAATTATTTTTCTTTTTATATAATACCATAGAACACATATATTCTACAAACATGCACTGGGATTTTTTTTCCTTTTGAATCCAGAGCATTTTATTGCACGTGCAATGCCTACGAAAAATTTGAAACTGTACATTGTAACACATTACATAAATAATTTCAAAAACGAATAAGTAAATCTTATACAAACATTAACTACACAATTACAGGGAATATCAACAATGCAATAAAGCCATGATTACGAAATATATTCAACATTTATAGATAAATTTTAGTGTATATACCCACATTATATCCATTAAAGCATCAAGTTTTAAAATGCTACTTATTTCTTAGCATAATTTTTTATATTTAGACTAGCAAATTTAAAACAACAATAAGTTAAAATCACAAGATTCGTCAACTAAACAATATACCATTAAATGATGATAAAAATTTTGAATTTCAAAATTTACAATATTTATAAAATTTTTTTTAAAGACTCAATGCTTAGTAAAATAGGAAATATTTCATAATTACTATATATATTCAATAACTAAATAGAGAGATAAAAATGTTTAACGTATGTGGGATACATATAGATTGTGCGTTTAATATATTTGGGATAACTGCAAATTGTGGCAGCGATTTTTACATAACACTAAAATGTTTCAAAATTTTGGGTAATTTTTATTTTCCCATGCAATTTAAGTTTCTTTTTCATAGATATAGCAAAAGAATTTGAATAAATATGATTTCTAAAACAGGAGAAATATCTAGAAGAATTCTTTGGCTCAATCCTAACGAATTAGGAATAAAAAAACATTTTAAAATAAAAGGCAGAACAAAAAAATTCCGAATTTCTTAAACCTATATATATATATATTTATATATATATATAATTTCACATTTCAGAAATTTGTAATCCAGAAATTACCGAGCAAGCCACATGGTTTTGTTTCTCACAATTCTTGATAAAAAATTTAAGTGTCCTTTGTATTTTAACGAAATGTCACTTAAATTCCAGTGAACTTTTAGATTTTTTCCATTGTTGCCACATTTTATTTTCCAAGCTATAGAGGGATAACATCTGCAAAACTATTATTAAAGCGACTTTAAACAGATAACTAATGATTAAGAATAAAACAGAAATGTGCAATGTCATATCATACACTTAACATCAAAATTGCAATTTGAGGCTCTGCAATGTCAACGCAGATATTTCAAAAAACGAATCTAATAAAATATAGTCATCAACTGCATTTTTTTACTTCCAGGAGTTCATAAGAAGGATAGAGGAAAAAAACTTTTTATTCTTAGAGACAAATAGTGTTCTTGTGCATGTCCTACACCATATAAATGCAATCAATCACAGTATTATTAATTCTATTATCAAGAATATCACACATAAAAAATTAATATACATTCCTTTTCAAACTATACAATAGTGGTCTTCAAACTAACAAGCCTTGCCCTAAAATTTTATTTTTTAAATCTTTTATACATTAAATATAAACTCAAACTCAGTGGCGCAACAGCCCATGATTACCAGGGCCTACTGTGCCCAACCCAGTAAATGTGACCATTGGGCGCTGATGTGCATGAGCAGATATCCCGATCAGGTGGTCAGTCTGAAGCGAGATCCTCAGTGTTTAAGTCCCCTAGCAAGCTTGGTACTCATTTATCGATCCACTGCAATAGGGATGCAAGGTTGAGTCGACTTCGCCCAGCCCGGGAATAGAACACGGACCTGTGGCGTGGAAGCGTGATACGATACCCCTCGACCACCGGGCCCTATACATTAAATATACCAATATATTTTATTATTTCGACTATTAGTTACTGCTTACGTATTCAATATTTTAAGAAACATGGACTAGTATATCACATTTGCGCCATATTATACATAAAGGTAGAAGAAACCTGAAGTGATTCTAAAAGCTGTCTTTGTCAAATGCCAAGGAACTTCAACAAAAGTCAGAACACATTTTGAGACCCCTTCTTCCGGTAAAAAAAGGCTAAACTTTATAGTTGTTGATGATTGAACAGAGTACCTTACCCTTTCGGGTTCTAACCTCCAATCTGTGAAATTTGATCGACTCTAAATTTTATATAATTTCGTGACGTTGTAATACAGTACATCATTATATTATACTGTGTCTTTAAAATTTAGTAACATTTCAAAAATATATCGCATTTTCTTCAACAAGTAATGTAAATAATTACAGCATTAAGTACGAGATAAATGTATAGAGAAGCAAAGTCAGAATATATTAGTGTCGGAATATTTTTTAAACGAACAAGTATTCTGATTTGAGGCCCTATTCGTTAACATTATTTCAGTCCGGAAAATTTAATCTTACTGTAAAAAAGAGGAATAGAACGAAAAATGTTATGAACTCCTGTCTTAGAACTACAATTCTACTGTTTGAAAATATAATCACAAATACGTATATAAACATATGCGAAGAAATACGTTCCTCGGATTTACATTTGAATCAAGATAACTTTGAAGAAAACAAAAGGTGAGCATCGTTAATGATACGAATAATATTAATTTTTAAAAAACAACAACAATAAAATGGAAATGGACTGTGAAACCTCTCAAGAAAAACGACAATGCAAAATGCAATAGAACTGAACGAAAGAACTGTTCTACTTAATAATGATATTCGTCTTCGTCAGAAATCATTTGATGTTCATTTACAAAATTAAAAAGAATAACAATTTTATCAAAATTCGGAATTGCCAAAAAATACTGTTTTTAGACTTGATTCTAAAATCGTTTGCATTTTATGCGGAGGACATTTCAATATTATTCCAGTTGAGATGAAGAAAAATTGAATTCAATCAAAGTTTTCTCTTTCCATTCGTCTTTCTCCAATAGATGCAAATCTAATTATTTTTCTTTCAGAAAGATCTAATTGATTTTCAAATGTTTTTAAACCTTGAGAAATTTTGGAACTATCTTTAATTTCTGAATTACATAAGGTTTCATCTTTTATTTCGGCATCCAAAGTATCTGAATTTTCCTCGAGTAGACTCTCAAAATCTTTTCTTATCTCATCTAGAGTCCTTCGTCTTTGTTCTCGAATTTTCGCTTCATCGTATACTTCTTTTTCTTCCACCTTCTCCTCTTCTTCTGAGCCAAAAGAAAATAAAGAAGGTTGAGTATTTAGAACCGGGTCCTCAACTTTCTTATTTATGAATTCTAAAACTTCTTTTGAGCACTTCTCTATCTTACTTATTTTGATATTTGTTGACGAAGATGATTCATTTGTTTCATCGGTTGTATCACTTTCGATGACAAACTTTTTAACTTTAGTATCTTTAAGAGATTTAGTTTTCAAGATGGTGTCATCAGAAGCAACAGACTCTTGAGAAGACGACTGTGTGATTGTTGACTGCTCCGAAAAATTTTCAATGATGGATTGAATATCAACTGAAACTTGAGATTCTTCAGTTGAGATTGGTGACATCGTATCATTTTTAAAATAATCGTGCTTAGATATATCATTATCAGCAAATTTTGATTGAGATGTTGATGCTTTGGTAGATTTGAAATCACTTCCCGATGGAATAGTTGAAATATCAAATGTATGAGTATATTGCGAATCCCATGTAGATATTTCAGGAACAAAATTATTCTGTTTAGATTCACTGGCTGATGCTTCATGCACTTGGGTAGATTGCAATTGAGATGCAGCTGCTTCAAAAACAAAATTTTCTTTTTTAGATTCACTAACTGTTATTTCAAAAATTTCTTCGGCGGATTGCAAAGAAGATGAAGGTATTTTAGAGACAAAAATTTCTTCAGAAGATAAAAAAAATATAGGTTCTTTATCAGAAATTTCTTTTTCATTTTTAGATTCATTGATTGATGCTCCTAAAGTTTCTTTTCCGGATTGCCAAGATGCAGGTATTTCAGGGACAAAATTTTGTTCTTTAAATTCCCTGACTGATATTTCAAAATCTTCTTCAGCAGATTGCAAAGATGTGGCTACTTCAGAGACAAATGTTTCCATTTTAGATTCATTGATTGACGTTTCTAAAATTTCCTTCTTAGATTCATTAATTGGTGTTTCAAAATTTTTTTCAGTGGATTGCAAAGGTGATGCAGGTGCTTCGGAGACAAAACTTTTTGTTTTAGATTCATTGATTGATGCTTCAAAAATTTCGTTAGCAGATTGAAAATATGTAGGTATTTCAGAAACAAATGCTTCCTTTTCAGATTCATTGATTGATGTTTCTAAAATTTCTTCAGAGGATTGCAAAGGTGCAAGTACTTCAGAGGCAAAATTTTCCTTTTTCGATTCATTGAATGGTGTTTCAAAAATTTCTTTAGAAGATTGAAAAGATGTAAGTACTTCAGAAACAAATGTTTCCTTTTTAGATTCATTGATTGATGTTTCTAAAATTTCTTCAGTGGATTGCAAAGGTGCAAGTATTTCAGAGACAAAATTTTCTTTTTTAAATTCCATGATTGGTACTTCAGAAATATCTTCAGCAGATTGTGAACATGTGGTTACTTCAGAGATAAATGTTTCCTTTTTAGATTGATTGATTGATGTTTCTAAAATTTCTTCAGAGGATTGCAAAGGTGCAAGTACTTCAGAGGCAAAAGTTTCCTCCTTAGATTCATTGATTGGTGTTTCAAAAATTTCTTCAGTGGATTGCAAAAGAGATACAGGTACTTCGGAGACAAAACTTTTTGTTTTAGATTCATTGATTGGTGCTTCAAAAGCTTCTTCAGTAGATTGCAAAGAAGATGGAAGTATTTCAGAGACAAAATCTTTTTCAGAATCATTGATCGGTGTTTCAAAAATTTCTTCAGTGAATTTCAAAGGAGATGTAGGTACTTCAGGTACAAAATGTTCCTTCTTAGATTCATTGATTGGTGCATCAGAAATTTCTTCAGATAATTGCGAAACAGATGTAGGTACTTCAGGAATAAAATCTTCCTGTTTGGATTCATTGATTGGTGCATCAAAAATTTCTTCAGAAGGTTGCGAAACAGATGGAAATACTTTAGATGCAAAATGTTCCTTTTTAGACTCATTAATCGATACTTCAAAAATTTCTTCAGAGGGTTGCGAAACAGATGGAAGTACTTCGGGTACAAAATCGTCCCTTTTAAATTCATTGATTGGTGTTTCAGAAATTTCTTCAGAGGGTGGCGAAACAGATGGAAGTACTTCAGATACAAAATCTTCCTTTTTAAATCCATTGATTGATGCTTCAAAAATTTCTTCAGAGGGTTGCGAAACAGATACAGGTACTTCAGATACAAAATCTTCCTTTTTGAATTCATTGATTGGTGCTTCAGAAATTTTTTCAGAGGGTTGCGAAACAGATGCAGGTACAAAATCATCCTTTTTAAATTCATTGATTGGTACTTCAGAAATTTTTTCAGAGGGTTGCGAAACAGATGCAGGTACTTCGGGTGCAAAATCGTCCTTTTTAAATTCATTGATTGGTGTTTCAGAAATTTGTTCAGAGGACTGTGAAACAGATACAAGCACTTCAAATACAAAATCTTCCTTTTTAGATCCATTGATTGGTGTTTCAGAAATTTCTTCAGAGGGTTGCGAAACAGATGCAAGTACTTCATATACAAAATCTTCCTTTTTAGATTCATTGATTGGTGCTTCAGAAGTTTCTTCACAGGGTTGCGAAACAGATGCAAGTACTTCAGGAATAAAATCTTCCTCATTAGATTCATTAATTGATGCTTCAAAAATTTCTTCAGAGGGTTTCGAAACAGATGCAGGTACAAAATCTTCCTTTTTGAATTCATTGATTGGTGCTTCAGAAATTTCTTCAGAGGGTTGCGAAACAGATGTAAGTACTTCAGGAATAAAACCTTCTTTATTAGATTCATTGATTGGTGCAGCAGAAATTTCTTCAGAGGGTTGCGAAACAGATGTAGGTACCTCAGGTACAAAATGTTCCTTTTTGGATTCATTGATTCGCGCTTCCGAAATTTCTTCAGAGGCTTGCAAATCAGATGCAGTTAATTCAGAAGCAAAAGCTTCCTTTTTAGATCCATTCATTGATACTTCAATATTTTGTTGAGTGGACTGCAATGGAGATGCAGGTATTTCGGGGACAAAATTTTCCTTTTTAGTTTCATTTATAGGTTTTTTGCCGAACGTAGTAGATTGCAATGGAATTGCAGGTATTTTAGAGACAAAATCTTCCTTTTTACATTCCTCAATCGATGTTTCAAATATTTCAGTAGACTGCGAAGGAGATCCAGGCATTTCAGACACAAATTTTACGTTTTTAGATTCCCCAACTGATGTTTCTAACATTTGAGTTGATTGAAAAAAAGATGCAAGATTATTAGATTCATTAACTGATGTTTCTTGCATCTGTACGAACTGCAATGAAGGTGTAGGTAGCTTAGAGACAAGGTTCCCCTTTTCTGTTTCATTGACGGACGAATCAAACATTCGAGCAAATTGCGATGGAGATGTAGACTTTTCAGTCATAAGATCCTTCATTATTGATTCGTTAATTAATATTTGAAATTGATTAGACTGCAATGAAGATGAAGGTATTTTGGGGTCTAGATTTTTATTTTTAGAATCATTGATTGGTGTTTTAGATAAAGAAGATGCAATTAATTCAGTGACAGGATTGTCTTTTTTGGATTCATTAACTGACGCTTCAATTGCTACTGTAGATTGCATTGACGATGTAGGCACTTCAGTGAGAAGATTCTCTATTTTAGATCTATTTTCTATCATTTCAAATGCCTGATTTGAGTCTAATGGAGACATGGATATTTCAGGGACGAGATTATCCTTTTTAGATTCACTGATTAATGTTGTAAGCATTTGAGTTGATCTTACTGGAGACAAAGGCATTTCAGAAACGTTGGCCCCTTTTGACTCATTAAGTGATTTTTCAAGCATTTGAGAAGACTGCAATGAAAATGCAGGTACTTCAGAGACAATGCTGCCCTTTTCAGATTTATTGATAGAGGTTTCAAGTAGTTGCATAGATTTTAACGAAGATTTAGATTTTTTGGGAACTTTGTACTTTTTAGATTTATTGACTGAAGTTTCAAATGCCCAAGTAGATTGCGATGAAGATTTAGGTATCTCCATATCAAGATTATCTTTATTAGATGGATTGATTTTAGTTTGAAACATTTGATTATAATTTACTGGACATGTAAGCATTTGAGTGACAAGATGATTATCCTTTTTCATTGCATTGATTGACATTTCAAACACTCGAGTAGGTTCTGAAGGTGCTTTAAAAATATTTTTCATTGACATATCAACTGAAGTACCTAATAAATTGGTAGATTCTAATGAAGTTGCAGGTATTTTTGAAGATGTTGTTACTTTGGGATCAAGATTCCTGGGAATATTAACTGAAGTTTCAAATATTTTTGTTGGTTCTAACTGACCTGCTGACATTTCAGAGATTTCGGAAACATTTTTACCTAGTGCTTCTGATCGAGTATTGTGTGTCTGAGTAGATATGAAAGGTGATATAGGCCTTCTAATAACTGTAGGATGATCTTTTGGAGAAGCATCAAGAGTAGTTTTAATTTTCTGGGTAGAAAAAGGCATAGATTTCTCCAAAGTTTCATTGTTATTTTTCAATAGATTATTATTTTGAGTTTGGAAAACCTCAGATGGAGAAGTAGACATATCAAGAACTTGGGAATTATCTTTAACAGGGACATCATTGGAAATACCAACAAGAACAGATCGTTTCGGAGTCGTAGGCCTAGCAGAAAGATTAACCTTCAGTGAAATGTTTGAAGATGTATCGTGAGACTGAAGCGGGGTAATGCGATTTTTTGAGATAGAGTTGTCAACAATTTTAGAGCTTTGAATAGGACGAGATGAAGTAGTAGTTACCTCTACAGGGGGAGTTTTAGGATTGGTAGTAATACTTCCAACTTTAAGCTCTGCAATAGAATGGGCAATAGAAGTGCTTACAATGGGTTTTGTAGATATACGTTTACACAAATTCAGAGCTTCTATTTTTGGAGCAGGTGCTTTCCTTTTTCGTTTCCTAGGTCTACCAACATTGCCTTTTGGGGGAGGAATGTAAGGGGCAGTTTTGGCCTTTACTAAATTGATTGGAGAATCATTATTCTTAACTTGCTGAGATACTAACGTTTGAGGAGCAACTTTATACCCAGATGCTTGCATTATACTGGTGAGAACATCAAAACATTCATATGTTTGGCAAGACAGCAATGATGTAGGTTGTACAGTATTTGGTAGGTTAACAGCATCCTTAGAAAATACAGGGGCAACTGGCAAGAAAGCCACAGAACAAGCTTGTAAATTTTCTGCTTTGGGTTTTTCAACATGCACCATTTGAGTGGTAACAACAGGACACTGAGCAGAACTTGTGTTTTGTGCAAGGTGGGTGTTGAATTTGCCATCAATTGGAATTAAAATCAATGGATCTTGTACAGGTTCTACTTCTTGTTTAGCTCTTGGTTTGCATGGAATGATGGGCATCACAACAGACTTTGAAAATTCTAAGAGTAGGAAAGAGTAGTTAAACATGATTTCTGCTAATATGTAGGGTTGTCCAAAAAGTATAAAACTACACTTCCAAAAATTAATTAAAAATAACAAAAGATTTTTGCTTATGGTTTTTTGTTTCATAAAGAAAAGATTAAAGTTTCTGTTGAGTGAAATGCAAACTAGATGGTGCAACGTCCCTGTTTTACAGCATTTTCATTTCAAAATAGCTTCATCACAAGAACAAGTGCAAGTTGTAGTATGGTTTATTAAATTTAAATGTACAACACACGAGCCATGTAAACTTTGGATTACCTATAAACGAAGTCCACCTTCAAGATTCCCAATTTATAAGTGGCATGAAAGATTTATGAGGATAGAAAGCATGATGTCAAAAACAAAATCTGGTAAGCTCTAACAGAATTTAGGATGACATTACTCATATACACTAAATGTGTTGCATGCTAATGGTGCATACATTGAAATCTACATCAGAAAACACTGTAAAAAAACTTTTGTGGAATTTTCTTCATGGAAGCCAAAAAATCATAAGTGAATATCTTTGTTAGTTTATTTGTAATTGAAATTCAAAAGTGTAGTCATAGTTTTCAGACACCCAGTATATTTTATACATTATATTTAAGTAACATACACTGCAATAAATAACAAAACATTTACTTATGGTATAATGAAAGATTCTGAATAACTGATGTCTTAATAAGTAAATAGAATGCTTCATAATGCTTTTATTTCTAATAACTGTATGATTTATAAGCAATGTAACAATAAAAATAAATTTTTAAATGAATAAATTATAATTTCATTAATGTGATGAAAAATGTGTAAACAGAAGAAAAAGTAGCCTTTCAGAAAATTTTTATCCTGTAAAACTACCTTGTAGGGAGGGAACAATATCAACACAGAATAAGAGCTGGTGAACAAATGAAACAGCTATTTCAAATATTATGCAGTAATTATATCGAGCAGAGCTTGTAATTATTACCCAAAATTTGTTTCAGCCTGGGCGTTGCTTTTTAATTTGCTACAGGCCAAATGAATAAAATATAAACAAACCAAGGGATAATGTATTATCTACTGTAGCTGAGGGTATATTCAGAGCACTTGTCTTTCTCGTGGCTTTATCTCTTGTCCGAGGGTATGAGATAGCATGATAAATTGATCAATTTATCCAGAAAAGAAAATTAGATATTAAGAATTTTTTAAGTTAAAATATATTTAAGTTAAGTAAAAAATATCTATGAGAAGTTAAATAAATTACATTAATAAATGTATACATAAAAATTATAAACGTGAAATATATTTAAGTAAAATAACTTTTTTTAAAACCTACAAATTTATTTAGCTATTGCAAAGAAGTTGCTATTGAAGACGTTTTTCTTGGGTAATGGGAGCCAGAGAAAAGTTGGGTGTCTGATCAATGGGGTAGCAGTTATTCGTAACAGTGTTGGGGTGCAAAAGTACTACCAAGTGATGAAGATATGCTCCCTTCAACCTGTGGCGAGAAGGAGTGTTCTCATTGGTAGTTGAGTTGAGCGAGTGGTTTTGGCTACGAAGCCATGTTGGCATGGGGAAAGCTCCAATGATTGTATGATCAGTAGAACTGTACTGTCTGCTGTGGAAAATCCCAGAAAAATTTTCACGAATAATTTTTGATAAAGATTGATGCAATCAAAGGTCAAAACATACCTCACCATAGAACATTGGTTTTTCTAGTAAATAACCTAATATAACGTTTAAAATCTTTCATTCTTTTATAAAAAATACCAATATAAGCAATGAAGTTCAAAAGTGAGATGTAAATTTTTATAACATCTACAAAGAATTATATGCTAAACAGAAAATTAAATAACAGTTAATAACACTAATCACTAAGTAATAATACTTCTCTTTTAAATAAAAAAAACACTTTTTTCTTAGTTGCATTACTACACAATCTAATTTGTAATCAAATTTTGTGAAATTAAAAAAAAAAGCAACAATTAAGGTTGTGCAGCACATCAAGATGCATACAATTTTACATCAAAAGTACCATTAATGTTAAGTTTTGTACAATTTAGAAATATTTTTTGTATTAAATATATATTTAACACCAAAAATATTTATAAACCATGGCAGGTAAAACAATCATGCTCTAATACAATGTAACTAAGAATGTTGTCATGAATTGGAATACAATAAATAAAAAGGGAAACATTTCAGCCAAAAACAAAAGCTTTATTTAACAGCCTCTTCACATTGAGTATGGATTCATGCAATAAAAATGAACAATATGTACAAAAATGCTGAAAATATGACACAATAAACAAATAAAAGCTTTTCTAAGAAAGGAACATAAAATGAACTTAAAATAAATAAAAACAATGCCATGCTATTTGAAAATAATAATAATTACAACTAAAAATACACATATTTGTGTTCAAAATATTCTACATTGAAAAAATTGACTAAATGTAAGCGATAATCATATAATTACAACAGGTATGTGATTTTAAAAATAATTCACAAATCAAATGATAATCCCAAACAAGCAGGTGACAGTTTTAAATGCACAAATACAAATCAGTGAAATGATTCAAATAATGTTTGATCACAGATTTTGGCATTATATTTCTCTTTATCAGAAAGACTAGAAGAAAAAAAAAAATACTCTTACAACATCAAAATAAGAAATGCTGATTCCTAAATTGCTTATATTTACAAAAAATGTATTAATGATAAATAACTGGAAAAAAGTACGTTATTTGCAATAAGAACCTTTCCTGTTCTGCTATTAAAAACATTCTGGACTTTCAGAATGGTATGTGAATCAACATAAAATATCTTAAAACCTATTATCTAATGTAATTTAAATACAAAAATAAAGCTTATTTTCTTTAAAATAGTAACATTACAATTCAATTTAGAACTCTTAACCAACTGTGAAGGAATTAATATATGAAGTGTTTTGAATTACCAAAACTTGATTCTTATCATAACAAAAAAATGTACATAAAAAATTATGACGCTATACTTATTCACATCAAACATACAAGTCTCTTTACAAAAGAGATATAAACATGCACACAAAGAGAAATACTACAGAAAGCTTCAATGGATACATCCATCCAAATCGTATGAATAAATTAATGTTTTTTGCAAAGATTACATCAAAGAGCATACTGTAATATCTCATCATGCTCCTTTACCTTTTTGCCATGCATCTGGAGCATATGCACCGACAGATGGCATAGGAACATTAAGGTTATTTTCACACATATCCAATACTGGCATGTACTTAGAACTGGATTTAGTGAATTCATAAGCACTTTGCTACAATAAAAAATAGAAGTGAGCTTGACAAATAATTTATGCTTATATAGATACATCAAAAACACTTAAAACAAAAGCATGAGAGGGCATACATTTTTTTTTTTAAAAAAAGAAAAATTTACCAAAGCTTCCTTAACCACAAAGCTACATCAGGTTAATAAATTAGTGGTTAAAATAGAATCAGCAATAACAGCAGAATAGGTAAGTTTTTGAATGAAAAATAAAATAAAAAAACAGTTTTTTTTAGAACAAATAAAATTTTTTAAAAAATACATAAAAATAGCAACTTAAATTTGTGTCTTATATAATTCATTTGTTTACTTTATGGACTATTTTTTATACTTTTTAAAATATCCAATTAAATTGAGTATTTTTTTTATATAATATGAAATACTTATTAAAAACAACAAATGTCTTGTATTAAACAGGTAACTTCTTTACATTTAAAAATGTAAAGTTACCTGTTTAATACAAGACTTGTTGTTTTTAATAAATTTTTTCTATTATATACAATAGATTTTTTAAGTGAAATAAGATGCTATTCTATAAGTTTTATCAATTGCTTAAAAGCAATAAAGATATGCTAAATAAACATTTACAATCAGTCAATTCAAATAATCAAATGTATTTTAAAACATGTTATAAATTCAGATAATTTTAGTAATGCATAGTTAGAACATTTATCTTCTTTCCATACGAATAAAAAAGAAACTTTAAAAATTAAAAAAATTAGTTATGTGATTCATGTATTCCATTATTTCTATCACAACCAAAGCAGCAATAATATAAAGTTAATATGTTTAATTCTGATCTGCTCTTTAAAAAACAATTACTACCATC
This sequence comes from Trichonephila inaurata madagascariensis, assembly GCA_019973955.1. NCBI lineage: Eukaryota > Metazoa > Arthropoda > Arachnida > Araneae > Nephilidae > Trichonephila > Trichonephila inaurata. The sequence goes on from BMAV01010020.1 coordinate 100,027, forward strand.
TCTTCTTTATAACAATATCTATGTATGTATTTTATATGTCCTTTTTAAAATTTCAAACTTAATATAATGTGCTATCAAAATATTTTTTTATAAAAATACTTATAATATATTTGTTAAATCATGCAGTTTTCCAAAGTGAAATGTAACATTTCCCTACCCCTCAAAAAACTGTGAAGTCATTTTGTAGCTCTATAAAATCAGATTGAACAAACATATTACATATTAAATTGGGAGGACATAAGTCAATCTGATACTTTTTGAAAAACCACTACAGGAAAAAATGAATTTAAACAAGCATTTCTTTAATGTACTTTTTTCTAAACTTATAAAGATAAATGTTTTACCGAGAAAAACTTATTTACTAATCACTGATAAAAATATTCAATGATCAAATATAGCCTGATGTTATAATGTCCTTAAAAAGAATTCACTGAAAATTTTAATATTGTAGAATAATTAATGTAATAGGAGAAAATCTAATTTATCACAATAAAGAAATTACAAAAATCAATTTTTTAACATAATAGTTCAGTTTATGGATAAGTAAATTGATAATTTAAATTGCTTCAGATTGTAATCAGAAACAAAATTTAATATTTTGAAACCTAAATTATACATTAAAAATCCCACATAAAATTATGTTTCAATTAAATATCTTGTATTCAAAGATGATTATTCATATCTGAAAAAAAATCAAAACATAAAATTAATATGAGCTTGTTAGGAGAAATGCAATTGTTAATCTTAAAAAGAATAATGCATTAAACATCAATTAATTCAATAGTTTGTGCAATTTATATTAATATTAAAATGAAGTTAGTTTGCAAATTAAGAAACTATCTAAATTATTAAATTTTAGAAAAATCATAAGTAGTTACTGGATATGATTTCCCAAGCTGTATTTGGCAGAATTTGGTAGCTTGTTCTAGAACTGATGGGTGTGAGTCAACCTATAAAAACGAATTAAAATATTAAGCTAAAAAATGAATTTAAAACAATTATTTTTCAGTAAACATCAATGTTATTTTAATATAAAGATTAAATTAATTTTTTAAAAAACCCAATATTAATAAACAGAAAAAAAGCGTAAAATTAAACAATAATTACATGTATGTTAACCATTTCTCTACCCTTATCGATTAAGGAAGGAAACATTACAAATAACGTATACAAAATCGACCTAAATCAATCAAATCATATAATGCTATGGCTCTTACAGAGGCACAGTCATAATGTTGCTTTCAATGTTTATCAAATAATCTCACTTCTTATCTTTTACTTCCTTCTATATTTCTCTCATTCTTTTTTAAAAATTATAGTGTGTGGTCTCAATGAATAATAAAACTTAATTCAAATTATGACTTGTTTAATAATATATTTTTAACTCTCTCATGAACATTTAACAGTTATTTTAATCTTCTTAGATTTAAAATCTACAGATCATAACCTTTATTACATGCAACAAACATAAATTTTACAAATTAAAAAAGTTTACTCTTTTAAAGAGTGCTAGACATTATATGAGTGTTTTATAATGTAAAATATAAAAATAGTAATCAAATTTTATTCAAGCACATTTTAAACAACTGGATGTTATTTTAAAAGTTTTTAGATCTGAGTAAAAGAAACAAAACATTTAAATCTACAGGAGACATGAATTCAGTGAAAAATAAATTAAAACTAAACATGGATAAGGTTTAAATTATGAAATAAATGTAAAAGTATTATAAAAATTAATGTCAAACACACCTTAAGACATCTGAATTTTAAATTATGTCCACACTGTTAAAGAAAAAGTTTTATTGAAAACCAATTAAGAATATGTTATTTCTATTCCGATAACCCTTTCCTATCTTAAAACAATTTTTTATTGATATAAATAGTTGAAAGTCAAATAATAAATGCGAGGAAATTTTAACCATACTTCGCCCATTCTATACATAGTGTAGGCTTCTTCAAGAAGATCATTTGTTTCATCTACATAAATTCCAGCTTTCAGTAAGGTTTGGCAGGATCTATAAATTTCCAAGAGACAACATATTAATCTACTTTCTTCTGGAGGAGGTTCTTCTTGAAGCAAAGAATTCATCTGGTCTCGGAGAATATTTATGCAGCAGTCATATGCTCGCCTCACCAAGTAAACCCGATCAGTATCCCGCATATATTTCCTAAATTGGAAAGTAACAATTATTACAGATCAAGATAAATTAAATAAAATTAAATCTAGTTAAAATTTGAATTAACTAAAATGTATATACAATTTAAAAACAAAATATATAATTAAAAAGTATCATATGATTAAATATTCTAACACTGAAATATAAAAGATTTCATAACTCTTACAAATTGAAATACATTAATTCCATCAATAATTTTAAAGAACCCAAGTGTTTTTAAAGCAATTTTGAAAACAAACAATTTTTTCTAAGTTCTTTTTAAACATGTTTTTTCTTTTATTTATAAACATCTCCAACTATAAAAACCCTTATTTGCATAATTCCAAATAATTTTTAAAAGCATCCTTTTGCATAAAGTCTATTCCCATAATCTAAACTTTTACACAATTTAGGAAGTGACAGATAAAAAGTGAAATATCTATATTACTTCTACCACTATTGATTAAAAATATATATTTGATAGAATTATCTTATATATTTCCTTATTATAATAGTTTATTAACATCTCACTCAGAAGCAATGTGGGAATTACTGGTGACAGACCTTTAATTCAAAATCTTGGTCAAGTGGCAACACATTTACCACCTCAAAACTTTTTACTGAGCCAATGTAAAAACTTTAAATTTTAACAGATTTAACGAGCAACAGTCTCTCTACATGATGAATCTTTAGTGACACTAGGATTCAAACACAAGGTACAACAAAATGGCTCTGTTACTAAGATTATACACATCTGTATACTAAATAACAAGAATTTAGAAAACAAAAGAATGAGATCCCAAAATATTGCATAGAAATTCACAAAATCAATCAAAAATGCTATATTAATCAAATCTATCGCTATTATTTTGATGCACCCAAAAAATGAAACAAAACATAAAGTAAAATTTATAAACACAGTAACCAGAAATAAAAATAAAAAAACATCTTACTTTCCTAAATCAGGTGTCCTGTATAATTGCTGGGTGAGTAACACAAGCATATTATAATCTTTTTGTTCTGTCAGCACCTGAATTAATAAAGCAATGGATCGATACATATGAGCACCAAAGCTACCTGGACGATCAATCTCATTACTGGGAGCTCTCCAAATTCCCTAACAAAATAATTTGATAATTATAGGTAGATAATTAAATATACATATCCTATAAACACATAATGAACAGTATATTAATAAAACACATTGAAATAAAAATAAATAAATACATTTTAATTATAAGATAGAATTTATTTCAAAATCCAGAAATATTTTTTCCAATATTTAGCACATTTGATTTTTTTGTCCTTTGATATTATACTTCATATCATGTCCTTTGATATTATAGATCAATTTTTTTAACCTCTTCAGGATGGAGCGCTTTTCTATGAGACACTTGCTAGGGATGGGGTGAATGTGGAAGGACCTGCACCACAGGACAGGGCGTTTGCGTCGCTAAGTCTAACTTAAAAAAAAAATGCATAAATAAAATTTCTGTCCTAATGTCATCATTTTTGGTACCCCTTTAGATTACTACATAAGTTGTCTGTTACATTAAAACTAGAATGTAATAACGTTTTTCCTTTAACTTATATGAAATTATATAAAAAAATATCTCTTACCTTGGGAAATAAATTTTGTAAGCACTATTCAATTTTTTCCAAAATTTTCATTGATGAAACATTAATAAACTTTCAAATTAATAAAAAAATTATGACAAAGATTACTTACAAAAAGAAATAGCAAAATTGAAATGAAGACTGAGTGTGGAAAATCTCGAAGATGGAGAAACGCTGAGTCCTACATTGTATGATTTGCAAGCATAAAATGTTTGTTGCTGGTTATTTTATTTACACACAGTTTATGACTACACACTTAGGCTTTTTTCACCCTTTTTGTTCATATTAAGGTTAGAAAAATACCTTCAAAACAATCAAATGATAATCTGAAGTCGAGGTTTTTGAAATAAGAAAAGTATGCTAAGTATATCCAAAAGCAACAAAAACTGTAACAGAACTGACGCTAAAACTCTAAAATACTCCACACTGTTAAGAAAAAGAAAATAAAAAAGCATTGGGAGAGTTATTAGAAATGCGAATGTTTTACATCAAGTGAAAATTTTACGAACTGTCTGCTTACATTTCGATTATCCCCTCCCCGCCACAGCTGATGAGCAAAATACCAAATCCAGGCAGAAAATGAACAAGGTCAGGTTACTCTGACTATGTTCAATTTCTATATAATGGGCATAGGGTGCCATCTAGTATTCATTAAAAATTGTTCCAAAAAGGCAAATATGCATCACCCGGCCTACAAGACTGTTTTTCTAAAATGCACATTTGCACCGCCTGACCATGAGATGCGTCCGTGATGAATGCATATATGACTCACTCGTCGCGAAGGGGTTAATTGAACATATTCCAATCTGCATTTCAGTATGAAAGTATTGCAAAGAGCATTTTATGACAACTAAATTTTAAGATTTAAATGAGAGATTTTTAGTAAAACATTTTTAAAATAATGCCTTAGGTGTCCCATAATTGGAAAATTTTGAATTTTTAATAAAAAACACGTTTTTTTCCAACTTGTGACTATAACCAAGATAATAACTTCAAGATATATTTCAAATTGTTGTTACAATAACTTTGTTTCTTTTTCATTTGTTTAAATCTCCAATAATTTAATGAATATTCACAGAAACTTAATTTCTATGTTCACCATTTAGATAAAATTCATATTAGAAGTTCCTTACTCACTTGCATCAATATCTACAAAATTAATACACACAACTTATAAATATGTATATCTTTGTATTAAAAAGTCAAATTCATTTTTTAAAAATAATAATTGAATTAGTAATAAGTTGACAATTGTATGCACTGCTAGGCATTTATTTTTTTTACACAATTCCAAATGCTCTCTTCTCATCAAGTATTAATGTAAATTGTACTTGGTAAACCAAATTTATGTACCTCTCTAAAAGGTCCATAGATGTTCAGGAAATCCATATACAAAAAGAGACAAAACAAAATATAGGTAATAGAAATGATTATACAAATGAAAAAATATACTAACATTGAAAAAATTTGTATTTTTGCGATCCGCAAATAAACCAGGCATTGATGGATATTTCTTTGTACTAGGTGTTGCTGCAAGCAATATTTCACGAGCCCACTGAAGATTCTGCAAGATAAAAATGATTTAGGAGGTATAATTAAAAAAGAAAAAAAATACAATATACTTCCTAAAAATTTAAACTATTTTTACTCAAATAAAAGTATAAATAGGAACAGAAGAAAAAAAACTGCCTACCTTATTCCTTTTTGAATGACAGTAATAATGTGCCATTCGATACAATGATTTGTAATGCTGGATAAACCTCTGCAGGCATTCTCGCATAGCATCCAAACACATAGGAATTAATTCTGCAATTTCCTGCTGACTTAATAACAGTTCTTCAGGAGATGGTGGCAATACAGTCTCTTTAGCCACTGGAGAAGTTTCAGAAGTCTTCTTACGAACACTTCTTTCCTTTTCTGCTTTCACTTTCTTACCGTTTTCAGAATTTCTAGATTCTGAAAGTATTTTATAAAAGATTGTAATTGTAAATATAAATATTAAATAACATTAAAGATATATATAAATAATATTAAAGACAAATATAAGCAATATACTTATAATGCAAAAAAAAAAAGACGCATTTCTTCCACAACATTCCAAAGAAACAAAATCATAAATGAAAAATGAGACTATTAAGCCAAATACTACAGGGATTATTTGAATGAAATTTGTTTTGTTTTAAGCACTGTAGCATAAATTAAACATGAAAGCATTGTTTTCCCCCCTTTAAAAAAATATTCTAATTTAATAATTATGATAAAACATGTTATATTTGGATGTATTTTGATTTTCATTAAAACGAATGCTTATTTTTAAAGTTAAAGTATTTTTAAAAATAATAAATACACATGAAAAAAGAAAAAAAAGCACAGAAAAATTTTAAGTAAAAAAAAAACTTTAACTAATGATGATATTTTTTTCATTTCTATCAATATTTGAGGAAAAACAGAAGGTACTTTAAAAATCTACTTATTTTTGAATAGCAATTCTTTCTACTCATTTTTTTTTAAAATGGCCAATTCTCTAAGGTAAATTTTTTTAAAAATCAAATATTTCTGACACAGTACTGGGCTAAAAAGGAAAAGTTAAAACCAAGTAAATTCAAATTCCATTATGACAGGGGGTTAAATTTCCCTGTGGCAAACTGGAACTCTGCCATATTCAACCTATATATTTTGAAAATTGTGGACAATTTTATTAAGTAGAGAAAAGGGCATCAATAATTCCCCAATTACATTACATTTAAAACAAAACTGTCGAGAAACATTTAGGATCTGAAAATTTCTGACAGTAATTTTTGAGCGAGCCTTTCAGAACAATATATACATATACACATATAAAAATATCAGTTTTTTAAAAGAGTGTTATCTGTATTAATTATGGAAATTAAGCCCTAAGATTCTGCACCAGATTTTATTCATAAATTTGCATTAAAGTGTTTACATAGTTACAAGTCATGTTAATATTTTTTTTCAACGGAGCTGCGGATTGGTACATTTACTATTGCAGACCTAGTACATTCCTCAGGAGCTGGTATAACTTTTTAGTGTGGCACTATATAGGTAACTTACAATTGCCACAATGTAATTTTGACACCCGATTTTTTCCCCAGAGGGAGACACCTGAGCTCTGATGATGCAAAATTGTACTAGGAATTTAATTTTGCTAAAAGCATCCAAACCAAACAGACATTCAAGGGATCTTTTACATGCCACATAATTGTGCAACATGGATGCTTCATGAAAATCCACTATGGCCGGAGTCAAATAAGCAATCTTGGGCGTAGAAGGCCAACACCAAACCAACAGTGCCACCCAGCTGGCAAAGATGATAATATTTATGCAATTAATACTTTCCAATGCTTAATAATATGTACTTCTACAAAATTTTCATTATAAAAATGATTAAAAAGTATTTAAACAAATCAAAGAAAACCATTTAACATGTTAGTTAATCAAATAATACATAATTGAAATTTAAAAAAAAAGTTATAGAAATGAAACTGGTTTTTTTTCTCTCTCTCTCCTTTGCACATATACAGTGGTGGCCAAATTTGTAGACACTTTTTAAAATTCTTATGTTTTTTAAGTTTGTATGCTTATAAAAAATGTTACATTGTACAAAATCTAAAGTCTTTTATATCATTTTAAAGAACATTCAATACTAAATTCAATACCAAAAACAAAATTCAAATATCTACAACATGAAAAAGGTTATGCTGCAATAACTATCAATAAACATTAGATATTGATGATAGCAGTGAGTTATCATTGCTTAGTGAAGTAGCTTTTATCTTTTATTACAACTTCCCATGGATGTTTCATTCAGCTGAAAACAATTTTAAGCACTTCCTTTGTTATTACATGATGCTGGGAAACAATTATATCTTCAATTAGTTCCTTTTTATTTCATGGGTACCTCATTCGGACAAGAGTTTTTAAATGGTACCACATGTTTTTGATAGAATTAAGGTGGGGACTGTTTTCTAGACAGGACAACAATGATATTTAGTCAAGAAGCAATGACACCAAATAAAAGAGTAGATTGGACACCTAGAAAGATATGTGTGACGAGAAAGCGATCTTTCCTATGTTAAAATTGCAAGACAGGTGAGTGGTTCAGTGACTACATCTGGAGACCGAAAGTTTTATTTAAGATGTGAGGACAAATTTAACAAAGAACAAATCAGGAAAATGCTGAAAAAGGTCCACTACATCTGTTAATGACAGAAGAACAAAAATACCATGTTTCCAAGATAAAAGAATGTCATCAATGGTCATCAGAAGTTATCTGAATGATTCTAGTGTTTCTATCAATTCAAAAACAATCACAAGAAGATTAGAAGATGTTAGACTAAGGGGTAGAATTCCATGAAAAAGGCTTTATCTCAGCTTCAGCAGCGGTAAAACAGACTACAGCGGTCAATGGAACACATTAATTGGACAAATGTTAGTGGTCACAAGTTATATGGAGGGGTGAAACCAAGATATCGTAATTCAGTAGTGATGGTCAAAATTATGTATGACCTAGAATAGGCGAAATGCTACATCCTGACTGCATCCAGGCAACTGTGAAGTACCCAGAGAGATTTATTATTTAGTCCAGCATATCAGCAGATGGTAAATGTAGCTTTCATATCATCGATGGGACACTGAATGTTATAAAATACATTGCCATTATTCTAGAACTCAAACTTCTACCTGCCATCAGGGATCTATTTACAAACAATGCTTCATTTATTTTTCAGCAAAATTCTGCACCTTGCCACATCGTAAAGTAATTGAAAGACTGGTATCGTTCTAAGAACATTGAGTTGTGGTCCTGGCCAGGAAACAGTCTAGACCTCAAACCCATTGAAAACTTGTGGCACCGTTTGAAAACTCTTGTCTGATTGAGATACCCATGAAATAAAAAGGAACTAATTGAGGATATAATTGTTTCCCGGCATCAAGTAATAACGAAGAAAGAGCTTTAAACTGTTTTCAGCTCAATGAAACATCGATGTGAAAAAAACTGTAATAGAAAATAAAAGCTACCCCATAAAGTACTGCCAACCCATTGCTATCATCAGTACCTAACGTATATAAATAGTTGTTGCAGTATAACATTTTTTGCTTTGCAAATATTTGAATTTTGTTTTTTTTTATTGAATTTAGTATTAAATTCTCTTTAAAATGAAATAAAAGACTTTGCATTTTGTGCATTGTAACATTTTCTAAAAGCATACAAACTTAAAAAACATAACAATTTTAAAAAGTGTCCACAATTTTGACCACCACTGCATATCTCACATACATAATGAAGAAATTTATATTTTACGTAAAATTCCCAAGATTTTCAAATAAAATTTTACCCTGAATCTTATTGCCAGTTATTATTACTATAAATTAAATAATTTTAGAAAATGCATGGAATAGAATTCATTAAATTAAAAATAAAAAGTAACCTTTTGCATGAGAACTTGCTTTGTTTTTCTCCTCAGTACTTTTATTTCTTTCTTGTACTTTAATATCTTTATTTTGCAAACTTAAATTATCTTGAGATGCATCAGCTTTCATTTCTTTAGAAGAAATATTCTGCTTCTTGTGTTCTTCAATGGATCCAGATACATCAGAAGACTGTTTTTTCGAGCTTTTTTCTGCGGAAACAATTTCATTATCATAATCAGTTTCCATTTTATATTTTTCTTGAATATCTGATTTCGGAGAGTCATTCTGTGGTTTTTTACTTAATTCTGAAGAATTACCAGTGCCACTAGAGACTACATCACATTTTTCTTCAGTAACTTCTACATTAGCTGCCACTTCTGAAGTTACTTTATTTTCTGCAATGTACAATTCTCCTGTGTCATTTATAATTTTTGAGTTCAATACTTCAGTTGCATTCTTCATTTCTGAATCAATGGTTTTGGTAACTAATTCAATCCCATTTGTTTCCATGCGAGATGTTGTTTTAATGGTTTCTTCTAGCATTTCAATGTCATTTGAGCTTGATACCTCCCCCTCTTCCAGTTTGTCAAGTATGGAGGACATTGCTAATAAAATATCATCCTCCATTTGGTAGTCTACCACAGGCTCTTCAACAACCTTCTCAGTCTCATAAGAGTAATCCATACACTCATAATACATTGGATCCTCGTGTTTAATAGAATACATATCATAATTGCAATAATCCAAATCACCAAGGGCATCACTTTCAAGTCTCATTTCTTCTACCAGCTTAGAAGCAGCGGCTTCCGTTTCCAATTCCAATGCTAATTCCTGTTGCTTTGTAAACTCGTCCTTTTCTTCAATAACTGTTTCTTTTACATTAGAGGCAAATATTGCATTGTCATATTGGCTTTCTTCTCTGCTTTTCATTCCTTCACTCACAGTATCCATTTTTAGTTTGGAAATCAAATCAGTTTCCTTCTCCAAATTTTTGATAGATTCAGATATGGAATCTGGAGTACTAGAGCGAGTGGAAACTGTTTTTGTTGTATACACTGATTCTTCAGCGCAGCTTTCAATTACAATTCCAGTATCTTTTTTAGCATTAGAGAGAGAATTTTTTTTAGCGTTCGCTTTCTCTGCTTCTTCATCAACGAAATACTCAGCTACAACACCTACCAAAGAATCCATAACTTCTTTAATTGCTACATTTTCCTGTGTTTCTGGTGATGAATCAATAGAGGTTCTGTTTTGTCTTGCTTTTGGATCATCTGTGATTTTTTGTGGTTTTTGAATATTATCATAATAGTTGTGATCAATTATTTTTAAAGGCTCTACAAGTTTTTCTGGTGAAGGGGATTCATAATCTTCTGCTTCAGAATGAAGTGAAGATGAACAAGAACTGAAATTGAAAATAATAATTAGCTACTAAACCACTTAATACATAGAAATACATAAAAATTTTAAAATACATACATTTCTTTTTTACACTTTTCTTGAAAATTGGAAAATGGACTTTTTGCAGCTGCAACTAAGCATTGTTTTATTTTTTTCAGTGTAACCATATCTACTCCAACATCTTCATGTTTCCATAAAAATTTTAAAATACTAGCATGAATTCTGTAGTAAACCTTTAAAAAAAAAAGAAGAAAGAACTTTTAATCAAGTATAATTTTTTGAATATTTTAATCAACAAAAGATGTTGAAAAAAGGCATACACAGAATGACGGGTCAAAAAAATACAAGACATACAATAGACCTTTCATATATTTAGTTTATAAAAAAGCCCTTAAATGAAGTCAAATAGATAAGTATTACAAAGTAAGATGCATTAAAAAAATCTCAGATTTAAAAAAAAAAAAATTGCATTATTTAGCAAGAAAAATATTTTTAAGCAGCACTATGAAATAACTTTTACAATCATTGTCTTTAGTTATACAAATACATTTATTTTACATAAGTATACATGATAAAATGTACACAAGTATGATAACGTAAGTTTTCTAACAGAATGCCATCAGCAAATCTTTAGTATTGAAGAAAGAGAAAAAAGCAGTTTGGAATTCAGATACATTTATTTTTCAGGAACTGTGTACTTTGCCTATATAACTAATGCATACTCCCAACTGGTAGGAGTGAAGTGGCATGATTCATTGAAAGAATTGTCAAATCAAGAGCAAGTAAAAAACTAAAAAATCTAGAATTGGAATGTATATTTAATATGTTCTCCTTTGATGTATACATGTTGTTTATGCATTTAGGTTTGTATTTGTGGAAAGTAATTGAGAGGTTTTAAATAACCTCTGAAAGAACTTTAAAATTTTTTGTATAGTCATAAAGCACTGCAAAACAGGGCTAGGAAACACTATTCTAAGCTTTAACACCAAATCCAGGAACTGAAAAAACATAAAATTCAGTAACAGAAGTTTTTGAACAAAAAGTACAGATTTGATAGTTATTCATATAACAAGTTCAAGACTAAATTATAAAGGAGAGAGATTTTAGAGCTACATAAATTTTAATTATAATTCAATTCCAAATTTTATTTTTTTCAAACTTTCACAAATTTAGAGCATACAGAATTTAAATCAATTTTACTTTGAACTACATAAATAATTATCAAAATATCAATGTATATTTAAAACAGTTCTTGAATAAATTTTAATTTTATGACATTTTATACAGTTTTCATTCTGTTCCTGGTGTTTTGCATTCAAATAGTAAAATGTATTAATTGGTTTAATTGATAACAAATGCTTTGATACAACCAATTACACTTAAAATAAACAAAATATTGCAAATTTTATAAGTTCAAAGTTTTACAACTGCAATCATATATATATATATAGCTTTATATAAATAATTTAAAGATACAGAAATTAAATTTATTTTTAATTCAATATAACTATGTGCTAATAGTTTACAAGACATTGTAACATAAATTTTCATTTTTATGTTATGACATATAAGTAAAAGATAATCAAAATTATAATATATTACTAAAAATAATTTTTTTTCAAAGAAAGGATCACTTTAATTGTTGACTTACTTCAAGAGCTTCAATTGATAATTCTAAAGGATTGTGATATTGTATCTTCTGAGGATATCTTGCACAATCTTCATGAAGATACATTAAAGCCTATAAGAACAAACAAATATTCAAATAACCTGAAATCAAAATAGATACCCACTAACTCAAATAGTTGAAGAAAAAAAAATCAATCCCTTCTTTTGTTTAATCAGGTAATATCAGCACCCTTTTTTTTCAACTTAGCAATTCAAATTTTACAAAGAAACCCAGAAAAAAAGTTTTTAAAAAGTAGCAAAAAAGAAAGGGGAAAAAAAATATATATATGTATTACTTGCAGACAAATTCAACTCTTATGGTATTTTTTTATAAAAACATTTTTGTTACCCCCGGGGCGGCGCCCCCTGCTTCTAACACAATTATAAAATATTAGTCTTTCAAATTATGAATGATACATGGTTAACTCGGATAGAGATTCGAATAAATACAGTAATTAGAATATTCTAATTACTGTATTTATTCGAATCTAAGCTGCACTTTTTTTCAGTGTTAATGCTACTGAAAATCAGGTGTGGCTTAGAACTGAAGACAGAAAAATTTATTGGACAGGGGAAATTACCCCTTAAGAGCAATAATAGGTTTATGTAGGTATTTAAAAGTTCCCAATACAAGTAAAATAAATTATTCAATTCTAATTTATTCTCATTTTAAATTTCACAAATATCAGAAATCCATAAATCTTTTTACACAATTTTTTATTTTTTCTGAAAAATGTGTTGAGAATTTGGGGTGCAGCTTAGAATTAATGACAGTTTAGATTCAAAAATCTACAATATATTTAAAGAATGTATATTTTATAATTTTTTTACAATAATTTAAAACTATTTTTGTTCTTACTTTTAGCTTCTTTTGACTAAAATTATTAGATATTTTTCAAAATGTATTTTCAGAAACATGAAAATATTAGAGTTCAATATCATTAATTTACTCCTTATTACATAACTATATTTAAAAATTCATATATATATATATATATATATAATTAATTAATTAAATGATAATTCAATGTATAGCAATAATGTTAAAAGTTGCTAACTAGAAATAATGACCTTTTTATTTCTTTATAAGCATTTTTCAGTTAATTATCAGACCATTACTATCACAATTATGCTAGAAAACTAGCCAAAATACTGTACTTTTTGAAAATGATCCATGTATATAAATGGTCCTTCACCCTTCTTTTCACAAATTTTGCCAAGCATGTAATGATGCAGCCATGCTTCTTCTGGTTCTCCACCATCATCACAGTGATTTGCGGCATAAAAACACTTTTCAGCAACTTGCAACATTTCTAATTTCTTTTTCTTTAAGAGTTCGAACAATTCTTCACCAACAGCTTCCTACGGTTATGTAATGACATTTTTACAACAGCAAAAGGTTTATTCGTTCAAAAATACATTAATCACCTATAATTCAAGGTGAATTATATTTATGCAATTTAATATTACCTGTTTCAATTGCCTAGAAGCATGTGAATGCAGTATATATGCTAGAGAGCCATATTCAATCCAAAGGGATGTAGTCGTAGGATCCAGTTCGAGAGAGTGCTCGAAACATTTCAAGGCAGTAGCGGATTTTCTGTATATCGTTGATTCATTTCGAAGTTCATACTATTTAACACAAGCATAAAATATTTAATGCAAATTAAATAAATAAGAAACAAAACATAACAAATATTATGTAATTTTACATTTACTCAGGTTTTTTGATAAAAACATAGACATGCAAGAAATTTAAAAATTGTTTTCCTTTCTTTACTTTAAAAAAATATTTTTTAAAATTATACTATTAGTTTCATGGTTCAAGGAAAAGATAAGATATAAAAATTGCAAAAAAAAAAAAAAAATCCAAATCAGGAATTTTAACAGGGATAAGTATAAAATACAACATCATTCAAATTCAACATCTAATATTTACTTTTCTAATTTATTTAAATTCATATGTACGTATTAATTTTTTTAATGAGAACCCCTTTGAAATAAAAATTTTTCACTTAATTACAATTAATATTGATCAGACATGAGTTACTAATTTACACAGCAATTTCTGTGCTTCATAACATGAATTCTCTCTAACTATACATATCAAGAAAAATTTATATTTTCTAAGCTAATTTTAAAATGTAAAAACAACAGAGAAAATAGATTTTTTTTACAGAGTTCAATTTCTGATCCAACTGAGAGCTACGGGAAAGTGCCATGCCAGCCCAAGAATCTTGCCTGTCAGGATTGATGCAGATGTCCATGAGATAAAACTTGATGGCCTTGCTAAATGGTTCAAAAAGCATTTTTAAAATTTTCAACATTTTTAGTATAGTAATTATTTCAGAAAGCAATTACATTGCATAAATTAATTATATAAAGTAACAGATATTTACCTAAATTCTTTATTCTTAAAATAGTAATCTCCAAGTAGATAATACAAGTCCTTGACAACATCACTGAAAATGTGTAAATGTGTATGATTAATTTTCTGGAGTTTTAAGAACTAATTGATTACTTGATAGTAAAAATGGAATTCATAATAAATGCAACAATTTTCACTATTTAAATTACATAAATGACAAAAATTTCTCCACTCATGACCTTTGAATTTAAAAATATAAGAAATAAACATTAATATTCAAGATATTTCTTTTTAAAAAGATTTATGTAAACATGAAATAAGAAAGCATATAACAATAGGAGAAAAACAAACCAACAAACAAAAAACGTGAAAATTAAGAACATTTTTATATCATAAAAATAAAGTTAAATATAAAATAGAATCATTATAAGTATTTCCAAAATATATGAATCTTTTGTTATCATGAAGCACATTTTTTGGTGAAATAATGAAGATCAAAGCAGCAAGGAATTTTGACATTGAATGAATTTTTATAGAAAAATGTTAACTAAAACATTTTTGCTTTTCATCTTAAAGGTTTGCAGCATGATATACTTAAAAACTATACAGTTAAAATAACATAAGCACCTGACAGGTTTATCCTTAAACGGAGCTTCAGGGCACTTCTCTGTAACTCCTTCAATATATGCTGTATAATTGTCTATTCGAGTTGTTGGGTCTTGTTCTGGGGGTACTAAAGCTGATATTCTCTTCAACAGACTTTCCAACTAGAAAGAAAAGTAATTATATGTTTTTGAGAAATGTCCGAAGTAAATGGCCGTTTACCAACTTAAGACAATTTATATGAAACACAACTAGTTCAAAACTCCAATAATATCACAATTATTTTTGGAAATTTTAGCATTTTTACCACTTATTTAAGTTCTTAAGAATTATTTTTCTTTCAAACAGATTAAACAGCTATAAAACAAAACAAAACTTAAGTGATGCATCCATTTTTTTTATTTCAGAGTTTTTAGAATGGCGGAAAAAATTTAATTACCTCTGCAGAGACTGTACTTGTACGATAACTATCAAATTCAGGAAGAACATTGGGTTTGAAATATTGAAATATTAAACAGGCTTTCTCCCAAGTGAGCGGAATCTATTTTAAAGACATAAAATAATTTAAACAGCAAATTTCAAGGTGAAAAACAGTAGAAATAAAATAATAGAATAATTATATTAATTATAGACAAGTTTAAATAATATAAAATTTTTAACAGTAAAATATATAAAAATTTTAAGTTTCATAATATTAATATTAAAAATATATGCAATAAATTAAACAGTAAATAATTTCAAAAAATTTTTAATTTACATAATCAAAAGTTGTAACCCCCCGTTATTTAGACTCTTCCATATTAACAGTAAATAGACTTTCGTGCCCTCTAACGAACAGAGCAATCTTCAGTGATGGCCAAGTTTCGGAACTGTAAGGATGTACTGAGCATGCGCTCCGATCCCTTTCAATTCTATGTCAACTGTTAGTTCTCTAGTTATGTATGTAAATGTGTTTGTTTTGTCTAATAAACATGTTTTTAATAACTAGTGGACTTAGTAAAGAACCCCTTCCCCGTCTGTCCCTTATCATTTGGCGCCCACCACGTCATAATTTGACGCCCAACGTGATTAGTTGCAGAAAGAAGCTTGGCCGTTGCTCGGTATTAATTTTCAGGTTAACAGCACTAATGTTCAACTTATATGTGTGGTTTAATTATTCAGTTCTCACCCGTAGAACAGGTAAAGCTTTTTATCTTGAATTTTCTTTAAAGTATTATACTTTTAATACTCGTTTCATAATTGCATACCCAAGTGCAAATAGGATTTAATATCCGAAAGAATTTATTTGTTAAATTCTTAATTCTTTAAGTATTGTCTCATTGTTCAGTATTAGAAAACATTTCTGTACATTCCTGTGCAAATTATATAAACTGTTCTCATTGAATTAAGAAATCTTTTTCTTATTTTAAGAAATGTCATTTGCTAAACAGTAGTATAATATACAGTTTACATTATATTCCATGTTCTTTAAATATATGCTGACTTGTTTTAAGCTAATGCGTATAACGTTGTTTACTTAAAAGCGAAAGTGAGAACTCAAAACAATATATACATATGTATTCTCTTTTTTTTAATGATTATAATCTTTGTTCAAAAGCATTAATGCTCTGAAACTTCTTTTGTTTTGTTATGTGCTATTTTTGATAAAATCATTTATGTGTATAATTTTTGGTAGAAAAATGTGTATTACTTAAGATCCCTCAGTTACATAAAATATTCAGTGGTTTAAAAGAAAAAAGAATATTTATCCATTTCCTTTCTCTTGCTAGAATTAATTTTAAAAAAGCTATGATTCATTTTTGAAACTATGATGAGATATTTTATGCAGCGTAAGCGAAAATAAATAAAATAGGGTAAAAAAAAAGACAGTTCAAGGTTGTACGAAACGTTCAACAAATAATTCTGAGTTCTATGCATGTTTTTATTCTATAAAGTGTAATAACTTATTTTTCTTTTTGAATATTAATAAGAAATTTTGTTTTGGCTAAGTAGAACTTTTATTTATGCGTATGATTTTTTTTATTTTACTTGTGGTATGATATAATTCAAATGTGTTTTCCGATCATTTTGATGACTTTTTTTTATCTAAAGGTTTGATAGTAATTTTACTTTGATTGTGTATTAAAAGTGAAAAGAACTAACATTTTTATGTTGTGATTCATGAAAACTTTTTCAAATCGCATATTGTAACAAATTAAGATATTATTTTATGTGGTATAATGCTGTATTATTAATTAAATATAATAACATTTGGTTAAATTTAATTTAAAATTTAAAGAATAAATTTGTAATTAATTTCAAGTGACATTTCACGATGGCCTATTTAGCAAAAGGTCGCAGGCAGGACCTCCTTGAATTGGCGGAAACGCTAGACATATCAATACCAGACAATTCCAAAGTTCTTGACATAAAAGACGCGATCTTAAAAAGTGAAGGTTATGATGTAGATTTTACTAAAGAATGTTTAAATCGTATTATTAGCGATAGAAAAGAGCTCGAATTGCGAGCTGAAAGAGATAAGGAAAACCAACGAATATTTGAACTGCAAAAACTTCAAATTACAACTGATACTTCTAAAACTACAAACTCTGCGCTGGTGTCTTCTTCTGCAGACTCCAACATGCCAAAGTTAGAACTCCATAAGCTACTTCCGATTTTTGATCCAAAAACAACTGATGTAACTATCTTTTTAGACCTCTTCGAAAGGCAATTAACATTTTTAAAAGTTCCAGTTCCACAGTGGGTGGTGTACCTTGTTGGTCTTTTACCGACTGAAGTTTCAAATTTAATCGCAAAAGAATCTGTTGTTGATGCTCAAGACTATTATAAAGTCAAACAAATTCTACTAAAACGCTTTAAATTAAGTGCAGAAAAATTTCGGCAGATGTTTTCCCGGCACACCAAAGATCCTATAAAAACCTGGCGTGACTTCTATTTTGACTTGCAAACTTATTTTGATGGGTGGCTCAAAGAATCCACAGTTACCATGCTTGAAGAATTGAAAGATTTGATTGTGGCAGATCAAATTAAAAAGAAAACACCTCAAGATTACAAAGATCACTTTTTGGACCAGTGGTGTAATTGGAACAATCCTCTACAACTTGTGGATAAGCTAGATTCATATGAAGAAGTTAAAAACATGCGAAATAGAAATAAAAACAAAAACATTAGTTGGAAACAAAAAGAAATGAAGTCCAGTCCCTGGAGAAGTAACTGCACACGAAATCCTAAGTTGCTGTCACATGAACATTATCTGTCAGGTTTCCCCAGTCAAAGTAGGCGGGAAACCGGAGTTCCCAGTAACAGTAGGCGGAATCCCACTTCAAATGACAGAATACCTGAAAAGAAAATCGTTGATACAAAAGAAGACAGAACTCCTGTATCTTGTTATGGATGTGGTGCTCCCGGAATCATTCGATCAAGATGCCACACTTGCAACCCAGTTCAACAAAAAGATGATACCTTGTCATCAAGTCTAAACCAATCAAACTTTTATAATTTCTCCAGTGAAAATAATCCCATTAGTATTATTCAAATTTCCATTTGTAATACAGAAGCAGCAATTTGTGCTGATACTGGTGCTACACATTCAGTGGCTGGTGAAAAATTGTATTATTTACTTAAACAAAAAGGATTGAATTTTGAAGAAAAAACTATGCAGATGACTCTAGCTGATGGTCGTACGCAAACCACAGAAATACTGACAACTTCTGTACACATTGGTATTCAAGGAAAAGTCATTCCCACGGAGCTAATAGTTTTGAAAAATGCTAAAGGCAACAGAACACTTCTGGCATTGACTTTTTAACAGCTGCAGGGATCGTCTTAGATCTCCAAAGAAAACAGTGGTATTTCACTGAAACATCCCACAGAAAATATAATTTTGTGAAAGCGCCTCCTAACATCAATGCTCTTCTCACTGTTAATACTGAACCACATCCTTGTCAACTTCGGGAAAATGAAGGTACTCATCTTTCACTTAAACAACGGAAAGAAATAAATTCACTATTGGAAAAATATGAAGAATGCTTTCAACCAGGGGGAGAGCCTACTCCATTTATTGAACATCGTATAAATACAAGAGATCATCTTCCAGTGGCAGTGCCACCTTATTGGATGAATCCTTCCAAGAAAGAAATATTAAAACAAGAAATCGATAGACTTCTCGCGGAAGGCATAATAGAAGAATGTGAATCACCGTATGCTTCTCCAGTCGTACTTATACCAAAACCAAATGGAACATTTCGCCTCTGTATTGATTACAGAAAGTTAAATGAAATAACAGTTGCAGATACATAT
>BMAV01010020.1:124565-137916 GCA_019973955.1 Trichonephila inaurata madagascariensis
TCACATATATCACTCTCTATGGGAAATATGTGATAGAATGGATTTTGACAGGAAATAAAATCTGACATCAGAGACAAATAACAAATATTTAAATAAAATAATTCTTTAATATTATTATATTAACATAAGCATAAATAAAACTAACTTTTACATGCATTTTCATGTTTCTTTTACAAAATTTTAAATTTTATTTTAATAAAATGAATTTCAAGTATCAAACTATCCACAAACTTAAGGGGGAGGAAATGTTACAAGGATAAATATATTTGTAAAATTTAATCAAATGTTTTGTATAACCAAAACAATATTGACCATTTCTAATTATACTGCAGTACCAATAATTAGGAATACTTTTTTTTTGGCCTTAGAAAATAGCTTTGAAAACATGGTGCACCTTATATAATAAATGTATAAACTACTTTTCAATATCACATTCATTATCCTCAATATTTTACTATTAAAAAACTATCAATTCTTTTTAGTAAGTACATTGATTCATTATTTTAAATATTAGATGCTTCCTCAGAAATTTGCACTAAATTTATGCTACCGCTTGAACAAAAGAACATCTAGTACTAACTAACATATTATACCATTGACCAATTTCATTAAGCCAAAAGACATCACCGGATAAAAATATCCCACCAAATGCTGCCATTGTTTCTGCACATGCAAAAAACAGATTCCTGTGCATGCTCCTTCTGAATTAGTCTGTTGACAAATAAATTGGCAAAATTTTTGAAGAATTATGTACTGCATTTAAAAAAAAAATGCATACAATTGAAATAAATTAAAGATCTAATAACAACTCTTATTATTTTAGTGGACAAAATGCAGTAATTACATTCAGAATCACAAAACATGTATCTTATTCATGTAGACAACACCACATAAAAATTGACATAAGTATTTTTGCTAAAACTTGTATTCTTTCTGGTATTTATATACAGTAGGGTCAAAAAGTTTCTGGAATAGATCGATAAAAAATTATTAAAAAATAGAAAAGAGTAATTTAATCTTATTGGCCTTCAAAGTACTGCCCTCACGCATCCACAAATTTGTTCCAGCGTTCATATAGCTGTTTAAAACACTCATGTAATCTATTTTTTGAGAGGTCCTTGTTACTTAGTCGCATTTTGGATCACCTCATTTGAATCCACAAAACAATGTCCCTTCAATTTAATTTTTAGCCATGGAAACGGGTACAAATTCTCTGGTGCTGTAATCTTTTTCGTATGCTTTCTTCAGCAACTAGAGAGTCTCAGGTGATTTCCTGAGCAAAACACAGAATTTGATGCTTGCACACTGCTCCAAAGTCAACACTGAAAAATCTGACAAATGAAAAATTCATTTTGTCAGAAATGATCTGCAGGTAATGCTAACAGTACAGGAAATGAATTCTAAATGGCTGTGTGTTTTCTTTATTAATGCTACCTACCCCCAAAAAAGATATTTCCCCTCCAATGAACATCTGCATAAATGTAGAGGACCATTCCAGGAACTTTTTGACTGTAGCAGTATTTGACCATATTTTTGGAAATATTCTGTGTTTGCTTCTATAGAAAATAGATCCCTAATTTTAATAGCTTTTCACCACAAAATAAGAGAAAAATAATACAGAAAAATTGACAAATTAAGAAGGTTATTATTTCCCAACATGCACAATGAAGATTGTGTTTGAATAGGCATAAAAAAGTTAATATATTCTAGCATGGGCTAACAAAAATTATTGAATTAGGATATGTTTTGAGATATAAGAATGATTTTCTACTATTGGCTGCATATTACAGCATTTGGCAATGTTTTTTAAATTGACAAAACTAGTCAACAGTATAATACAGGAATACTAAATGTCTCATACATTGGGAAATGCATAATATGAATGCTCCAGAACAAGTTACAGGCAAAAATGCCAGTGAGTAAAACAGCCCTCTAAGAAGTCACATGTAAAACTGATTTCAAAATTTTAAAAAATCATCCTTAGAAGACATTATTATGTATTCTAAATTTATTGATGAAACTAAATTATAAGTAGTTCATCTCACTTGTCGTGTACTGTGCTCTTGCAAGTGTTTGGCACGAGTACGCTTATGGGGATGCCCATACAAACAATAAATGCACTGTTCAAGTCCAGCCTCTAATTCTTCTTTATAAAGGTATGATTTTCCAGTAGTATCCTGCAGTTCTGTCATTGATACATCAATAATGTGAAAAAGTAATAAACCATCAGCAGCAGTGCACCAAGAACGTCTAAAATGTAAAAAATACAACAAACTTTTCTAATATGGGTTTCAAGAAAATACAAATAAACATTTTAGTGTTTATGTTGATATCTTTAGCAACAACCAATGCAATCAGTCTCTACCTCTAATAAAAATGCTGTATCTAATTTTTTTTTATTAAAAATGTTGTTAAAATATAGGCAGACAAAAATTAGAATTTAAGTACCTGGGGTTTGATTTTCTAAAATAATATCAGCACAGTTAACAGAGTAAAATGTAAAAAAAAATTATTTTTTTTCATGAAATTTAACTTTTTTCATGCCTAAAATGGAAAAAACATTTAGAATATGTGACAAATGGTACTTCTACCCTCGTATTGCTTGTATACTCTTAACTACTTCTGGTGCTAAAAAACACATCCATTAACTTCTTTAATTTTTTTTTTTTTTTATAATATTTACAAAATAAATCTCTCCGATATTTAATCAATAGCATAAAGCTCAAAATTATTTTTGATTTTTAGTACTATAGAGTAAAAAAAATATGGATATTTAGGTGTCATTAGTTAAATTATTGGTTTTTCTGAAGACTACATTATTAGAAGAACAACAATTCCTTGGATTATAGCATCTGAATCTGCCCTCCTTAAATTAATTGACCTGCATTTACTTTTAATTTCCATTATTAAATAATTTAATAGCAAATGTTTTTTAAAAATGCAATATCTTTTCTAATAGCCAATTCCAATTTGATAGATTAACTATTAACAGATTTTATTAAATTATAATGGAAGAAAGCATTCATTATACAGCTTTTGATTAAACAAATGTAATTAGTTTCCAGCACATGTAACGAAATATTTTCAGCCTTGGAAATCTGTAAAAGTATAGATAATGATAATAAATCAATCATATAAATAAATTACTCATATAAATTTTACTTTAATCTATCAAATGCTTTGCAAGAACAATTATATTTTTAAACCAACATGCTTTACACTAAAAGGAATACATTAAACAGTGAAAAACTCATAAGTAAATGCATATGCCAATAAGCACTTGTTTGAAATTTAAGAGAAATCTCTCAGAAAATGTGATTAATAAGTACTATTAATTTTAGAATCACTTTAGTAGAATATATTTTTTGACAATATATCATCAAGAAAATGATCTCCCCAGAAAGATATTTAATAAATAAAAAGCAGAAATCACGATTTCTAAAACAAATTAGAAAATTATTTCTAGAACATAAACTGTTTTTTTTTAAATATAATCTAAATGCTATAATTATATCTAAATGTTAAATAAATTTTTAAAAATATATTAACTCACCGCCCCAAATATTCATGTGCACTAAAAAGCAACATCAGAGATGATGGCATAGCACTACTTAACAAATCCACTTTTGCTGCCTTTTTTGGAGTTCTCTTTTCTTCACTAAAATATGTATTTATCTACTTTTTATTTTATATTAATAAACTTTTCTTAAAAAATATTTCAGTGGATCAAAAAGTAATAAGAAGGTAATAAATACGCAAAATAAACCCCAATTTGAGTTGCAATGTTTTAAAATATTTTGATTTTAAATTTAAATGAAATAACATGAGAGTTTACCATCAAGTAATACAATTACACATACTATAATATCATTTAAACAATTTTAATTGAAAGTCTCAAATTTCAGAGAAAAATTTATCAAGAAATAGCAGATTAAACTTGATGAAAAAAAATAACTATACATACACAGGATATACAATATATCACTTTCTATGTTTATACTGATAATCGAGGGGAAAAAATAAAGTGAATTGTTATACATAATATTTTACTATACCCATAAAAAATATCACAAAAAGAATTACAAAAATTAAATTTTATAAAATTTAAAAAAAATTTTTTAATTTTACATGAAATGTTTAACATTAGATTGCCCAAGAAATTAATTTTGACTGCTTTTTAATTTCAATTAGAAAAACAATTACGTATATAATGACACAATTTCTTAGAATTTTTTTAGAATATATCTTTTTTCCAAGTGAAGTAAATTTTTTTTACAGTTAATATTTACTAATAACTTGTTATATGACTGTAAATAACAAAAAATATTAAAAATTAATTTTAAACAAATTTCTTTAAACATTAATTATTTTTTCACAATGCAGTCATTTTGATAGCTTTTGGGCAATATAGGTATATACTAAGTTTCTATCTTTCTAATGTTAAAGAACACACACATTCATAATATTTCAATATTTAATCGAAGTTGTCATGGAACAACACTATTTCATAATTTAAGATTCAAAGTAATGAAAAGTATTTACTTCAGTATGAGATGAAACAATATTTTCCAAGGTAACACAACTAATAATGAAGCATTATCAGATGAAAAGTCATAGTTCTCCATTTGAATGACAATGACAAGAATTAAGTTTTGAGTGAGTCGCACAAGTCTGGGTTCTTCAAGCTGACGCAAATACTTCGAATCTAAATTAATACATCTGAAAAATAAATAAATACAAATAAAATAATACTTATAAGTTGAACATGAATACAAAGTAATAAGTAATGAAAAGAGAGTTAATTTTTTTAATTTAATTTGAGCAACATTATGAAAAGTAATCAGTGAAATCAACTGTTCATATTATCAGGGTAAATTAAAAACAATTTAATTACAAAACTAGCAGAACACTGATCAAAGTATTCTCACTCTTTTAGATAAACATGTTCATAAGAACAAGTTTTTTTCATCTCCATTTCTAAATACAGGTGACAAAGATTACTTTGATTAAGGTAAAATTTAGTACTTAATTTCAGTACAGAAACTATGAATGGACTTTTTATGATTACATGAAAAAGCAATTTTGCCATAACAGATATTATTTAAGATGTTGGTGTAAATTGTCAGTGTGGATGCATTTAATTTGACTCAGTAAATGAACACATATTACGCTAAAACATTCATTTTGAAATCTAAAATGCTCTTTGATCACTGAATAAATAATATAAAGAATAACTAATAATATCAATAATAATTTTTCAAGAAATGGTGCATGGCAGGTAGGTAACTTCAAATAATGAAAAAATTCTGAATCACTATAATATTTCATTTCTTTTAAATAAATATTAAAAAAACATTAATTTGAAATTTTTAAAAAGTGTTCTTTTAAATAAATATATTTAAAAAAAAAGCATTAATTTGAAATTTTTAAAAAGTGTTCATCTCATAGGGGGAAAAGTATTATCACTATCCAGTAAAATAGTATTACTTGTCTAGTCCATGCAACAGATGTGCCATTGTTTCAGACCAATCAGATCTTGCAGCGTTCATAAACTGCTGCAAAGCTTCATTAAATGACACCTCACTCCAATATACACATTCCTAGGATAAAAGTTATTTATAGAGAATCTTTGTTAAAAAAAAATACAATCAAATACATTTTTAATTTCACAAAAACAACATTAAAATCTTACTCTATATCTCTCCAATTTCAAAAGGGAATTTTGCAAAAGTAGCAGCTGTGCATGTCGTTCAGGTACCCCTTCCAGAGAAGATTGCTGAAAACAAAAATAAAATTCAAACTAAAAATTAAAATTTAAAAAATAACTTAATAAACAAAAAGGAAAAGTTAATATATATATATGAATACTTTGTTTTACACAATAAAACTCTTTTTATAAACTTCAACAAATGCATTAGTAATGCCTTGCATCAAATGTTATGTACTGAAACACACACACACAAATGAGTATGACACCATATCTCTTAAAACTATGGTAGAAAAATTTAAAATACAATTGAACATTTTCTTCATGGTACATCAAATATAACCCATAATTTCAAAAATACATTCTTAACACCTAGCATAATTTCCTTATAATGATGTATCAACCTTTTAATAGGAGCAAGATATTCTTTTAATCTCTTAAGTCTTTTCTTCCTTTATCATAATTTCACAATAATATTCACTGCATATCTCACAAAAAAGAATAAAATTTAATATTTTTTAGATTAAATTAATAAAAAAATCAAAGCTCTACAAAGGGAAACAAAGTTGTATTTCTTTAAATAAAAAAATCATACTAGCATCCTTACTTTTAAAGCATAAGAGAAATTTCATTAACATTGTACTTGGCATTTTTAGAATATAACAGTACAACTATTATTTTGATACATACGTAGAGAAGACAAAAGCAGTGACCAAAAGATACCTTAAATCTAACTAAAATACTTCAATTTTTAAGAAACAAACTCTCAAATGCATGCGTCTTTTTTTAATAATGAAAATTTTTAATAGAGGTTAAATATTTAAAAAGTGCAAATTAAATATTTTAATATGAAACTTCAGATGAAAATACAAAATATTTTGTAAATCTAAAGCAAATAACTCAAATACATAAAATGCAGTTAATTAAAAAAAAAAAATTTAATATATACCTTTTTTTAAAATATAAGATAATAGTGTACTTACGACAAATAAAAATAAATCTTACGCAAGATTTTGTAATAAAAAAACTATCACAGATACAGTAAAAACAATTGAAGAATCGTACTTTTCGTTTGGTTCGTGGCTGATTAAATGTGAGTATAAGTAGATTTACAACAGCTTCGTAATCACTATGTTCATATAACCTTTGAACTTCCTCCAAAGATTGACATCTTTGCAAAGATTCCAATTGTTGTTGTACTTTATCTAATTATTAATGAAAGACATTTTGAAACAGATTATATAATGATGAAAAATATTCAGATAAATTAAAATATTTGACTATGATTACATTTGTAATGAAAGAACATCATAAAATAAAAAATAATACTTTACCAGCAGTAACAAGGTTGGAAAAACCAGAATTCTGAATAGTTATCTTTATATCATTTTCCTCACACAAAACATCACTTAACTATAATAACAAAACAATGAGTTAATATAGTATCATAATACAATTTTAAAGCATCTATAATATCAAAAAGCAGTTCTTGTCTTTAACAGTTAAAAATTTTTTTTTTTTTTGAATACGAGTAAAATCTCTTATTTTTATTTTATTCTTAAATGTTATGAAAGAATATTATTTAAAAAAAAGATCTTTGAATACTAAAAACAATAGTAATTCATGTAAAATAAATAGCATCTTATTTATTTATTTTTTTTTTGAAAAAAAATTTCTTTTCAACTATAAACTGGTATTGGAGACTATTAGTACGATTCTACTACACAGAAGGGTTTTCATATAAATAACGCTAATATGAACAAAATTATAGTAACTGTAAGCACATATTCATGAAAATATCAATTTGAACAAGAAAAAACAAGTTTTTCCACTAAAAGAATTATATTAAGTATATATAGAGAGAGATTATTAAGTATCTTTATAGATTTATTACAATTAAAAAATACAATAATAAAGAATATAAAAACAGAGATAAGAAATATTTGCATCTATAAGCTGAGGCTTTGTTTAAAATTAGACAAGTGGCAAGAAAATATTCCACAAAATTTGTATCAATCAAATCTTTACTTCTTTAAAGAGTATTGCTATGTGAAGTTTTTTAAAATTTTAGAAAATTGTTCAGTACAACATTTGGTACTTATTTACTATGCCATCAACCAATTTTGCCAAATCAAGACATCACCAAATCAAAAAGCGTTGCCAAATACAGTTACTGTTTCCTAACATGCACAAAAACTAATTCTTGCCCATACTTCTTCAATATTGGCACATCAACAAATAATTTGGCAAAGATTTAGAAGAATTAAATATTGCATTTAAAAATATGTAGACTTGAAATAAATGAAAAATCTAATAACTAGCCACTGCATTATTCAGGTTGCAGGCTAATAAAATGCTGTAATTACATTCAAAATCCTGACAAATGTATCTTCTTCATTTAGATTAGGCCACATAAATCCATCATACAGATCTGCAAAATTTCTCATTTTGCTAAATCAAATAACCTTTCAGGTACTTACATATTGGACCAAATTTTTGAAAAAGCTTCAGTTTTCTTTTTCAGAGAAAAGAGATCTTAAATTTTGATCAACTTTCACAACAAAATAAGTGAAGAATATGAAAATTATAAAAATATTATTACTTTAAAGCATACACAATCAGGAATATTATGTTTGAACATCTGTGGGAATGGATTTTCACTAATGGCTGCATAGCGACATTTTTGGATTTGATGAAATAGGTCTACAGTATAATGCATAAGTAATTAACATTTTTTAAAAAAAATAAATGAATTAAATAAAACATTTTAACATCAATAACTAAAAATTTTAAGAAAATACTTATTTTAAATAGTAAAAATCCTACAAATTTTGCAACAACTTTTCAATAAAAAAAAAAAAAGAATAAAGTTTAAGAAAAAAATGATACAAAGAAATTCTTTAAATACATAATTTAAAAGCATATCTATCATTCACTCTTGTACATCTCTAATAATAAAGCAGAAAAAAATATTCTTGTTATAATAAAAGACAAAAAGAAAAAAAAAAAAAAATATTATTTTGAAATACCTTTTCCATGCAACAAATTGCAAGTTCAATTTCTCCTTCCAAAGAATGAAACTTGGCTTTTAACCATAATGCTGAAATATAAAAAACAGCAATTAAAATTATTGCACTGAAATTCTCAAATTGTAAATTATAAAATATTAAAAATTTGTGAAAATTTACATATTTTAAATTTAAAAGTAAATAAATATATATCTATGCAGAGACTATCTTCTCACAAATAGCTGAACACAAGATAAAATATTGAAAGTTCCAATAGATGGGAAATTTGCACTTCCTCAAAATAATAGCAAGAAGCTTTATTCCATGTATCTGACTACATTATCTGCATTTTTGGATCGAAGATAAAAAATTTCCCCCAAAACAGCAGATTAAATTTTTTCCCTCTTGTATTTTTCATCCAATATCTTTTAGCAGCTTTATTTGTAAAATTTCTTGCATGTATTGTAGTTGTTAAAAAGTATCATAGTTGTCATCTGTGCATGGAATTTGGAAGCTTTGACTTTAAAACTTTATCTTAAAAAAATATAGGACTTCAGACAGCACTCTGTGTACGATGGAACTCTGGGGGTTCTTTTTATTTATTTAGGAGATAATTTTGAGCATGTGTCATGTGGGCTCACTTCTCTCCATACAGGGAATGATATATTATTTACGATAGTCCATACAAAGACAGACCATACTGCCAATCCATTTCATTGAAAAATTTAAAAAGTACATTTGCCTTTTATTAATTCTTTAACAATTATTATTATTAATTAAACAGTTTATAATTTACACATGCATATATATACACACACACACACATATATATACGTATATATCTGGGGTTTTTCTGTCAAAAATATTCCTGTTATTTGGGAGGAATCTTGTAGAGAAATGAAAAACGTTTTTTATTATTTAACAGTTAATGTTATTTGGGTTCAGCTAAGTTGATATTTTTTACACAAGATACCTGTAATTTATAATCATTCATGTATAAAATTGCAAAAATTTCTTTAAAACCATATAAAAGCATTGAAACATTTAACTTGTCCAATTAAAGGTTAAGTGAATTTTTTTTTAAAGGGTCAGAAGTAACTGTAATTGAATAATTTGAATGAGTGATTGATTAACATCAAACTTCAAAGCAACACAAGGGCTTCTAGAGATGAACTTTATAATTTTGAACCATGATCAAGCGATAAGGATCACATCCAAGTTGGAATCGCAATTTCCAAACTTCTATACCAAGGGTCAGCAGCCTGTGACACTCTGCACTACTCTACATATTTATCAATTTTTGAGTGGATGGAATTTGATATGTGACAAACATCTTCAGAATTGTGGACGTTTACGAAATTATGAACAAATCTTAAAGATAACTCTAAAGACAAATTTACAGCTATTTTGTAAATAACTGAATGTCATTGATGGAGAGATTTAATTGCTTGAAGAGAGAAAATTGCATGTACTCTGCTTCCCGATTTGGTTCTACATGTCTAAGTAAAAAATCTTTCCTCATATAAAAAATATTTCGGGCCCACAAAGAAATTGTTTAACTGAATGCTCAAAATCATGTCAAATTGAAAGTCACAATTAAGCCCTGATTTTGCGATATAAAAATACTGCGGTGCAAGCATTAGGTTTGCATAAAATTAAATTTTTTTTTACTTACTTATAATGAAGGGGATAACTTGCATTCTATGTTGTCTATTTCATATTTTAATAAATATGTTTAAAAAATACATATAATACATACAAATTAAATTTTAATTTAATTTTGTACAAGAAATAGCTATATTTTATGCTGTTTATTTATTTTTTTTTGTTAAGAAATATCTTTAAGTGATACAAAATTCTTATATAATAAATTGTAAATCTCTATTATTGACCTCTATTTTTTAACTCTGCATGCTTTATAGCGGGAATCGATTTTTTTCAAAAATATTCTGTGGCACGCTGAATCATATAGGTAGATTGGTTTACCTCGCCACAACTAAAAGGTTGCCAACTCCTGTTCTACATCATATTAACATGAGGACATTAAACCTCAATATATTTAAACATACATCAGCCCCTCAACATAATGAGTCTTTAGCAGTATAAGAAACAAAGACAGCCATTAATTTGTGAATATTTTCTATTATGGCTACCATGATCACTGAATAAATTGAAAAATTCATAATTCAAATATTTGAATTCCTATTTATAAAATATGACCATTTACTAAAATTAACTATTTTATTAAAATTACCAATAACTAATTTTAAATTACTTGTTAGGTAATTTATATATAAAACACTTCAATTCAATTGTCTCTTTAATTTAACTTTTTTACTCTCTTAAAAAAATAATGGCGTTAATTTACCTCTTGCACTAAAATTTAACCAGCCTTTTTCTAGAACATCTCTTCGTACAGTTAACATAACAAGAAATTCCATGTCAGAATGAAAATCATTTCCAATACTATTATTACCATTTTGAAAAGCAGTACCAGCAGATCTATAAAAATGAAGAAAAAAAATAATTGAAAATTGCTTTTAGGATAAAACTGAATGATAATTTACAAAAAATTACATAAACAGAAATTTAAAAAAATACATAGTGGATATTTTTTTTAAAAAACTTGCACATTACATGTCATTTAGTTAAAACAATAAGTAAGAGTCAAGAAAAGAAAGGAAAAAAAAATACTCACGCTTTGGGAGAAAAAGACATTGAATGACCTGTACTTAGATACCATTTGTCCACTTTAAATTCACAATAACTTAAAATTGCCTAAAAAATACATTATATATAACAGTATTAAGTAAAACTTTCATTTTTAAAGTTATACAATTTAAATATAATGTAATGCAAGATAAAAAAAAGAAAAAGAACACATAACATAAGGATTGTAAATTAAAATAGTTGAAAATAAACTTATTTTTAGAATATATACCATAAAATCCGGCGTATAACACGCACTTTTAACACAGAAAATAAGTTCGAAACTTAAGGGTGCGCGTTATACGCCGGGTATAAAAACGATAACTTTAAATATAACAAAAGAGATGAGCATAAAAACAAATTTTTACTTCTGCATGTATCGAAATAATGCTTATTTAAAAGAAATCACTTGCCGTATGAACTAAAAGAGTTGCAGTTCTAGAAGAAAACTATTTTGTCGAAAGTCTGGGATAATACCTCGAATAAATGGCTTCAAAATATAAGAGCAATGTATACTAATTTTTCAGATTTCTTCGTAAAAAAGGGGGTGCGCATTATACACCGGATTTTACAGTATTTCTAACAAACATACAGAATCTTAAATTTCGGAATAATTTGTAAAAAGAATCAAATTTATTTTCCTAAATAAACCAATTAATATCTCAAGTTTAAAGATTTAATTTTACAAAGAATAAGAAACATACCATTCCTACTTCTTTAATACGATCTCGATCTGTACTGTGACTGCAAATGTGAAGAAAAGAAAAACTTAAACATATCATTCTGATATTACAACAAAAAGTTACAAGTAGAGTTTAGTATTCTGAAATCATTCTTTTTCAAATTGAATCTCAAATTTGTAAACATTTCCAAAACAATTAATTAAATAAAACCAAAAATCATACCTGAAAAGGTTTGGAATGGTTAGATGATTTCGAAGCTTCGAAAATGCTTCACAAAAAACATCAATGAGATTTTTAGGCCTGAAATAATTTAAAATTGTTTCTAAATTTAAATATTGATGAGCACAAAAACAATATATCTATTGCTAAAGCTATCTCTATAGCTATTTCTAAATATATGTTCCACAAATTATAAACTTACCAAATACATGTATTCTTTCTTCCAAGAAATACAACATATTTATAAAGTAAATCAATTATGCCAGCATTAGATTGACTGTTAGCAATAAATTGACGAACATCTTCCTTTTCAGACCATACTAAATCACAAGTATTTCCTGATGTATTCCCTGAAAAATAGAATATCACTCAATTTATCGTCCCACTGTTAACAAAAAGGCATATTTGATACACAAAATGACAAGATTAAAGACATTTAGGAACTAAAAAAATGTACCAATAATAATTTTAGCATAGTGAGATTATCATATGTTGTGGCAACACATACACAATTATCGTTTTGTGAATCAATGTTGATACTAGCCTACAGTTTGGAAAATAATATAAACTTTTAAAATTAACTAGCTTGCAACTACTGGCAAGTTTCCACATCTTAAAACAGATTTTGAAAAGGAAAATTTTCTTCAAATTTTTATGGTACAAATTTTAAACTAATCAGCTTTACATTCAATAAAAATCTTCTAGATTTAGAATTCCACTATACATATATGCATAATGCCAAAAGTTTCTCAGTAAATACTTGTAATGTTAAAAATTAATACTATATGCATTCAAATTCCAGAAAAACTAATCTACTTAAATAATAATGAAAAAAAAATTAATACATGTGGAGTGTACTGGGTTGATTTGCTCAAACACACCACTTGAATCAGAGATATGTTTATTTTGATGACTATGGATGTGTATGGACAGCTTCATGACATGTCTACATACAGACACATTTTCCAGAGTTGGAGAGTCAATCCATGCACGAACACCACTCATATATATTTTTAAAATATCTG
>BMAV01010020.1:143962-173848 GCA_019973955.1 Trichonephila inaurata madagascariensis
ACTTAATATGAATTTTGAGAAACTGATCTAATATTGAACTATATTTTATAACTTGTTAAAGAAAAAATATGAAATTAAAATCAGATATGCAACATATATGTACAACACAAAAGCATTTTAACATAAACTGATTAATAGAATCAAAAGCTCCAAAAATATCAAAAACAAAAATTACACCTAACTCAATATCATGTGTTCATATAAAAGAATAATTAATATATCATTTTATATATGTTGTAGAGTCAAATAAGATGTGACATAAGAATGGAAAAAATTACTCACTCTAGAAGATCGTCGCTTTGCAGATAATTCTGTTAGCTCTGAAAGCAATCGTTTCCTTTTAGAGGTTCTTTTATTACTTGATGTAGAATCAGTACACATAGAAAGATCAGTAGGTTGAACTTCAATAGGAGGTAATGCCAAAGTATAAGGACTAGGATTTATATTATTAGTTGTAGGAATTTCATCTACATCCATTTCTAAGAGAAGCAGTATATAAATAAATCATTTATGCATCATATTTAGATCTTAAACAAAAATATTCAAATTATTAAATCATAAGGAATTCAATAAATTTTTTTTGTAAAATTAGGTTAAGAGCAAATTTTAAAGAAAAATTACAAAAGACTGATTTGTACTAAAAATTATTAATCTTCTAATAATATATACATATATATTCCAATTCATGAGCAATAAGAATTTTTTTACAAAATGAGTAAATATAGCATCATTCCATATATCTCATCATTTTAAGAAAAAATTATTTTACATTATAAGGAACGACTTGAAAACATTCTCTACAAAAGTTAAAGAGAACCAATATAAAATTTCCATAATTATTACAACTCAGAAATTATTTCTTAAATAGTAAACACAACACCAATTTTGAAACACGCAACACACAAAGAGCTATAGAAAAATAAAATATAATACAACAAAAAAGAAAAATATATAATTACTTTTAATATGTAAAGTTTAATACCAATTATTCATAAAAAAGAACAAATTTTTTCAAGTTTACACAAGTTATTTTTTTACTCTAAAATTTTAATCCATAAAACTATCAATTTACATATTTTTTACTCAATGTTTAGTTGAAAATTTGCACTAAAACAACTTGGTATGCATGCAGCAGCCATATAAAATATAGAAAAAGAAATTAACTTGTACATATATGATCTCCTTACCTACAACTGAATTTCTCCTATTTCGGTTATCATTAGGTGGCAGAGTAGCAAGCTGAAGCAAACCATCAGATTTATGTACATTAGATCCATGAAATGGAGCTGCAGCTGAGTTACTACTACAGGCTTCAGATAATGAAGACACAGGAGAAGGTGAAGGAAATTTATCATCCTGTCCTTTACTAGTACCTTCTACATATGGCGATAAATCAATTTTGCAACTAAAAGACTGAAAGTATAGAGCATGTTATTTTAATTTATTTATAGTTAAAAATTTATTTACATTATTTATTTTACTTGCAAGAAAGTTATTTCAGTTTTTTATGTGTAAAATTTTTCTATACTAAAAATAAGCTTTAATCAGTCAAATATCTTCCATATTCTGCTTGATTATCTGTTGTCATTATTCTGGCAACTTCATGATTTTAAGCTCATAATTTCTAGTCCTTATCAGCAAAAACTCAACCAAGTACGATTTGAGGTCATCATTATAATTGAAATTTTTACCATTCAAAAAATTTTGTAAACTTCAATATAAATGGTGCAAGGTCAGGAATGAATAATGGATTGCCTACAATAACATTAATCAAAAAAGATTTTGGTCCATATTTGATGCATCTTTAGCAAGACATACAAAATTATTGGAGTTTTGTAGGGAAGTGCAGTTGCATCCTCCATATAGTCCTGATCTTGCACCATCCAATTATCATTTATTTTGAATTTTACAAAAATTTTTAGGATGTACAAATTTAAATAATGATACCTTAAATTTCACTAGTCCGAATTTTTTGCTGATAAGGACTAGAAACTCAATGAGAGAGGATTCATAAAGTTATCAGAAAAAATGGTAACAGGTAATTGAACAGAATGGAAGATATTTGACAGATTAAAGTAAATTTTTGTGCAGAAAAATTTGATACTAAAAAACCAAAATTACTTTCTTACCAACCCGATATATTACTCTTACAATTTAAAAATACTTTATACAGCATATAACTAAATTAAAATAAAACTTACAACAGATGGATTGGCATTTGCTATACAGTTGTATGTATTGATGAGACTTTCACCTATATTCTTCCATCTAAAGCAAAATAAATTTAGTTATTACTATTATTTAAATGAAAATTTTAGATAATTTTAAAATTATACATATCACAGTACATTGACTTACGTATTTTCCTTTATTGGTAAGGACAAACTTAAAACAGGTAGAGGAGTGGGTTTGTAAAATGATTGCTTCTTCACTCTCATATCTAAAGACTCTTGTATTAACTATAATAAATAAATTTAAAAATTCAGTTACAGTATTAGATGAATTATAAATAATACCTAAAAATTCCTTAGTCTCAGTTTAAGAAAGACATGATTAAAATTTACATGCTTTTTTCTTTTACAATAAAATTTTTAGCATTTTAGTATATATTTGAAATTTTAATTTAGGGATCAATAACTTATGGTTTTATTTGATGCAAACATTAAAAATACATAATTTTTTACAAAAATAATTAAATATAATCTTTGTAACATTATAAGTCAGAATTTTTTTTAAAATTATACAAGTAAAAATATATATCACCTTTTTTGCTTCCTCTTGATCATACTCAGCAGAATGAATAGAAGAATCACTAAAAAGCAAAATCAGAGCATTTATGAAAGTATTTAAGATATGACATTTGAAATACTTAGTTTTTCTAGAACAGTAAATTTAATATATGAATACACAGTTCTGTGAGAGAAATATTAAAAGAAACAAATAATATCAGAAAATATTGATATTTTAAAAAATGAATATGCAGCAGCATATAAGAACATTTTGCAGCACTAAGAATATACTGCAAAATCCAGCGTATAAAGCGAACTTTGAACACAAAAAATAAGATTGAAATTTACAAGTGCTTAGGAGTAATACACCAGGAAAAAAAAAGACAGCTAAAAGAAAAAAAAAGATTAGCATAGAAAAAAAAAAAAATTAAGACTTCTACAAATATTGAAATACAGTTTATTTAAAAGAAATGACATTCCTTATGAACTTAAAGTGTTGTAGTTCTAGAAGCATACTATTTTTTCCCCCAAAACTTGAAATAATACCTCACATGAGTTCCAAATACAAGAGTAGTGCAAACTTGCACATTTCAGGTTTTTTCATAGGGGGTGCACGTTATATGGCGAATATACCTAAAAATTGCAGCTAGAAAGTATAAGTGTGCATTATACACCGGATTTTATGGTAAATATGCAACAAATAACATATATTCACTTACAATGAGAGTTTGTCAAATTATTCAGTTTTAATGAAATACTTTAAATATAAGAAATAAATACCAGATTATAATCCATTCATTAAAAGAAATTATTCTAACACAGTATTTATAAACATATCTGATCAACTATATAAATTAAGTAAATAGAATAAAAAAATTAATATACAGTAGACCACAAAAGTGTTCGTAGACCTGCAGTTTTCTATAAAATTTGATGTTTTGGACTAATAAAAATTGATAAATTGAAATTGGAATTTTTTTATGATGTCTATAACTTGTTCTTAATGAAATAACATAACCAATTTTTGAATTATAATACAACTATTATTTTTAAAAAATTAATAATCCAAAAACTACTAAAAATTACGCTACAAAAGTCTTCGTACTCTTAAAAAAAATTGCAACATAGGTTTAAAAATTGTATTTTTTTCTTAATTTAATACTTAGTAGGATATATTTTAGGGTCCACAATAACTTTCAAACATCTTGGTATAGATTTGATCAGTTTTTGGTAATTTGTGAATCAATTTTCCTCCATTATTCTGCGATTATTGTTTTTACTTCACATTTTGTACTTTATATGTCCTGTTTTCTTTTGTTTTAATCAAATTATCATGAAATATCTTACACTAGGCTTAAATTGGGTGATTTAGGAGGTTTTTTTCATAATTCTGGACAGTTATAGAGAAACCAGCGGCATACATTGAGAACAGTGCGCTTGGTGTCATTATCTTTTTAAAAAATGAAATAGTGTACAATATCCAAATTTTGGTCAGATAATTTCAAGTTTTTCTTTACAATATTTATATAGATCCCATGGTTCACAATATCATCAAAAAATACCAAATTACCAAACACTAAAGCCGATTTACACCCCTACATAAGAAAGTTTCCACCTCCATGCTTCACTCTTCCAATTAGATTCTTGGGATTAAGTTTCAGAAAATTGACAAAAACATTTGACAGACATTTCCCAAAACAAAATGGTTGGGATGAGAGTAAATTCAACATTTTTGGTTCTGATGGCCATACAATAGTTTGTAGAATTAAAAAATGAGGAGCTTAATCCCAAGAATTTAGCTAGAACAAGAATACTACGATCTGTACGCTTTCAGCATGGAAGCGGAGGTCTTCTTGCGTGAGGGTGTTAATTGGATTCAGGGTTAGCTAATTTGGCATTTTTTTACGGTATTGTAAATCATGAGTTCTATTTAAATATTTTAAAGAACAATTTTAAATTATCCGACCAAAATTTGGATATTGTAGACGACACCATTTTTTAACAAGATAATGACACTAAGTACACTGCTCTTGATGTACGCTGCTGGTGTCTCTAAAACTGTCCAAAATTTTGAAAAACCTCCTAAATCACCTGATTTTAGCCTAGTATAAGATGTTTCATGAGAATTTGAATAAAACAAAAGAAAACAGGACAAATAAAGTACAAAATGTGAAGTAAAAACAATAATCACAGAAGAATGGAGGAAAATCGATCCATAAATTACAAAAAACTGATCAAATCTATACCAAGATGTTTGAAAGTTATTGTGGACGCAAAAATATATCCTACTAAATATTAAATTAAGAAAAAAATACATTATTTAAATCTATGTTGAGATTTTTTTTTAAGTGAACGAAGTCTTCTGTGGCATTGTTTTTCAGTAGTTTTTTGATAACTAATTTTTTTAAATAATAGTTATATTTTATTTTAAAAATTGGTTATGTTTTATACCATTAAGAACAAGTTGTAGAGATTATAAAAACATTACAATTTCGATGTATTAATTTTTATTAGATGAAAACATCAAATTTTATAGAAAATTGCAAGGGTACACACACTTTTGTGGTCCACTGTATAAGAACTTTAAAAAAAAATTATTTCAAAGAACATAAATTTTTTTTAAACTTTAATGACAAACGTTATAAAATAAAAATATAATTACATAATAAATTATAAAAAAATAGGAATTATACCACAAGCAGATGATGAGGTTGGTAACTGAAATAGTATCCCACTTTATGATTTCAAACCCAATATATTGAATTTTTTTACTCAAAGTTTGCAAAGAACAATTCCAGCCATTCCAGCCGCTTTTGGCAATCTTGCTTGAAGGCAGAAAAAGCGTCTCTGGAATGACAGGATTTTAAGTGCAGACCGCTTGGAGGGTTAACTTAAAAAATTAAATTTTTATGATAGAAAGATAACCATGCAGTTTATTTCCAAATAAACAATTAATACTTTAAGAAACGAAAATATAAACTGAATACAGTGCTAACATAAACAAGCCTTGGATTGTTTGTAATTTTAAAAAGAAATGAACATTAGTCAAAAATAATTTGAAATACAGAAATCGATAAATATTTATTTATTTGAAAATCTTCAACACACCATTTTATAAAATAGCCTTCACAGAAAGATTTTAAGCTAGGATCTTCCCTATAAATCTCATCCTTGAATGCAAGTCCTTTCAGATAATAACATTCTCGTTCCAAAGCTCTGGATATATAATATAAGCAATCTATGAGATAAAAGAAATTTTTATCAAATCTACACAACTATACAAAGATTTTAAAACTTTTTGTTAAAATAAATACAAAGGCTTCAATAGAATTCAAATTTTATAAATGATACAAAATGTAATCATGGATGAAACAAATTTAAAAAATAACAATAATAATAAATGCAGCTCAAAGTAATCAAACAATCTGACAAAGGCCTTAAGACAATACAAAATTGGAAATAAATACTATAATTATTCCATTAAATGTATTTATTGTAAATGATAGAGACATATGAATGTTAAGAAAATTCAATAAACATTCACCAAATAAAACTAAAATATTTGGCAATTATCAATAAAAAAAGTCATTAACTGAGAATTACTTTTAAATATTGAATAAAGGGAACTATGAATGCACAAGTAAAGAATTACAATATAAATGACCAAAAACAATTTTTTTCACTATCTGCAACTAAATATCTATAACTGTATATATTCATAGCCTCAGATTAAACTCTATCACAGAAAGGCATAGGATTTGTTTTATTTAATTAAAAATATTTTTTACTTGAATTGTTTTGTAACAACTTATGAATGACAGTAAAATTTCTAGTATTCTTAAAATTATAAAGTGAATTTCATTTTATTATTATTTTATTAATCAGAATATAATATGGAAAAGCTGTTTGGGACAAAAATTATGGATCAATTTTAAAAGCACAATTGTTTTTTTTTATGTGTAACATCTTTCCTTTCGATTGCTGGATATTTGCCGGAGTGATTTTGTTAAAAGGGACGGATGTGGGTAACAGGAAGTGACGTAAGCGTGATATTTGATTTGACCAATGAGATTATGTGGTGTTTTCTCTTCGCTAACCTCGCATTCTTCTTACTCATCATAAAAGCTTACTTTACCTCTTTCCACAAGCTCTCGTTGCCTAGTGGTTAGAGAAGCTGACTTGAAATGAATTGTCCCGGGAGCTTGCTGCTTTCAAATTTACTTTAAATTACTTTAATTTTCCTTCAAAAATTTATTTCTCTTGATCAAATTTAAATTTCTACATTCTTACCTGTTTTTTCTTTTTGTACTTCATTTTTTAGTATCTAATTCAAAACATTGATTTAGCTGTTGCAAATTCTTGGTTAATGTGCAAACAAGATGCAATATTAAATAAAATTCCTCAAAAAATCAAAATGGATGGCTTAAAATTTACGTTGGAGATAGTTGAAGCATTATGAGCCTCTCCACCTACTAAACAAAAGTATTTTAACTGAAGATGAAGACAACAGTGTTGTAATTCTACTCGCAAAAAGATCGAAGCGTTATAATCCACCTGCGGTATATGTCACGGCTTTTATCCTGGCCAATCCAGGATAAAAGGCTTGACATGTATAGCCATTTTCGATGTGTTGATGGCATTTCAAGGCCTCGCAAGAGCAGATATGAAAACTATGAAAGCAGTTCGAAAACATGTTGTGAAAAATGCAATGGTTATTTAAACTTTCCTAAAAACAAAACAAAAGTTTTTTACAGTAAATAAATAATGAAAGAGTTAATTATACATCAATAATTTCTTTATTTGTAACAAGTTTAGTTGAATTAAGATTGTTTCTTCTATCAACAGAGCTAAAAATGTATAATTCGTAAAATTACATAAGTGACCTGTTTCACAGATAATGCCCAACCCACACAATTGTGCGGGTACCGTCTATGTTCCAGGGGGAAGGGTGTGGGAATTTTTTTAGTATTTTTCCCAGTGTCATTGGGGTCTATATAGTATTCATAACCAGAAAAATTTAATATTTAAAGATAAAAATAATTTGGGTCTTAAAGAGATATACCAAAGGTGGTTCAGCTCTTATAAAAAAAAAAATTATCACTCGCTTTCCATGATTTTGAGTGGCGATTTTAACTTTAACATCAGTTTGTTAAAAGCTGAGACGCCCATGGCTTTTTTGAATGATGAACTCAAGCATGAAATGAACACAAATCAAAAAGTTTTGACAACTAACAGTGGTACTGTTATTGATGCTGTTTTTCAACTGTTTTTAAATACTTTGAAATCACAAGTATATGCGTCATATTTTAGCTATCATAAGTCTATTATCCCTGCTCCTCCTTAAATTGAACAAGAATAATTATTTTTGATAAAAAACTGCATTACTCCTTGTGTTAATTAAATAAAATTTTCATTACAGATAAAGTTATTAGATAGAAAATTATTTCCAATCATACTCATTCATTTTTTTCAGGATATAAATTACTATTGCGTATTTACTATGACAACAAGTCAGATGTTACACATCATATGTGATTACTGTAAGGCTCGTTTCTTTTTTTTTTTTTAAATAATTTTTATGTGGAAATTTTCTAATAAAATAAAATGTATTAGTTCATATGGTTAAAAAACAATGGTGGTTAAAATATTTTTAAAGAAATAAATCACAGTTATTAAAGGTCAAAAGCTGATCATAATATATTTATTAAAAATAAATCATTTTTACATCAAAAATTTAAAAAAAATCAAAACAATAATGATTTACAAAAATAAGAAAAATGTATTTCCTATACTTACTAGCATAATCATTAAGGGTATACATAACAGTAATAACATTATCCAAACATGGCCAATGATTTGGGTTACATTTTAAACCCTAAAAAGAAAACAAGAAATTGTGTCCTAAAATTAAGATCAACACATTTTAAAAATTTCTTTGAAAAAAATCTAAAACAAAAATAAAAATAATTTTAAAAAAAATTTACTTACTTCTTCAAAGCACAGCCTAGCCAATGAATAGTTGGAAATATTTAAAGATGCCTTTCCCATTTGATACCACATGAAAACATCAGTAGGATCAATTTCAAGAGCCTAAAAAATTCAAAGCATTTGCTAGCAAATATTCACAAACATTTAAAAAATACTTAAAAAAAAAAAAAATACATGCACGAATAAAAAAAAAAATTATAAAGTACTTTGAAAATTTTAAATTTTTTAAGCATCATTAATAGGTAGAGCAGAACGTCGTTTATCCGAATCAATTGGGACCAAACACCGTTCGGATATGCAATTGTTCGGATAACCGAAAGCGATCCATGCAGCATATGAAACCGGACACCATAAGAAAATTGAAAATCATTACATGCGGGAAACGAGCTTGAAGAAAAAGCAAAACAGGAGCAAAATGTAGCAATTATTGTGGAAAATAATCACTTAATTTTTTGCTGTGCCATTGTACATTTCGGTTTTTTCGCTGCAAGGTCTCTGATTCTCTTGAGCAGCAGTAGTTAAGAACTCTGATTGTAGTTCGTACCACTCCATAGCTGCCTCCAATGCAGAAAATGCATCAGCATTTGATGGACCCTTGCTACTTTCATTGTTGTCCTTGTCTTCATCCATTTTATTGTCAACAGTGTTGGATTCTTCTTGCACAGAAGTCGCAATCTCATCATTTAGCATTTGAAATCCAAAGTCTTCAGCATTGCATGCCATCTAGGTTTCTACATCTTCTTTATCGCATTCTTGAAATCCTGGGATTTATTGGACAAAGTCGGTAATCACACAACAAAAAATCACAACTGAAATTCCCCAAATATCCCTGACCTTGGGTTTTCCCTCTCACTTTTGTCCTCACACAAAACAACTGTTGATCATTGCACTGTTTAAAAACGTATTCATATACAGTACATGTAGTTGACAAAAAAAAAAAAAAAAACTGGTCTGGATATTTGACGCTCAGGATAATGAACATTTGGATAAATGATGTTCTACTGTAAAGGTATATTGATTAATATTTCAACAAAATAAAATGTTAGGAAATGGGGAAAAACAGAAACAAAATTTTGTTTCCTTTTGCTCTGGATTCATTTTTAAGTACAGTACAAATATTTTTTTTTCTTTCAAATGTTCTGCATTTTAGCAGTATAGCCTTTGTAGACACAGCCAGTTCCCAAGTATGAGAGCCATTTCATTAATGACACCATTAGTACCTCCTGCTGCCAAATTTTTGACGCTTGAATTTATTCAAGTTTTTGTCGGATGCTAAATATTGTCATGATTAATTTTGCCAAAAGTATCAGAGCCAAACTGATACTCAAAGGGTCTTTTTACATGCCACATAATCATATGACATGCATGTCTACAATTTTCACGTCCAGAAAATCGATCGGCTCCAGCCAGGATCAAACATACAGCCTTGGGCTTACAAAGCAAGCACGTTAACCCCAAAACCCTCAAGCTGACTTTTTTTAGGGAGAAAAAAACAGTAGACATATATTGAGGCCATTAACATACTCTTTCTTTACA
This sequence comes from Trichonephila inaurata madagascariensis, assembly GCA_019973955.1. Taxonomy (NCBI): domain Eukaryota; kingdom Metazoa; phylum Arthropoda; class Arachnida; order Araneae; family Nephilidae; genus Trichonephila; species Trichonephila inaurata. The sequence goes on from BMAV01010020.1 coordinate 154,216, forward strand.
GGAATTAAGTGATGGCTTTGGATACATTCTCATCTTTGGAAGGCAAGTCCTAAATTCAAATAATTTTTCATAAAAAAATGTGAAAAGAGAAATAAGACAATTTCTGAACAAGGTTATTGCTTTCGAGTACAAACATGGATGGGTGTAATTCAGTATAAAGTACTACACCTATACAAAATAAAAAAGGGTGTTTAGACATTAGCAGAACAAGGACTTAATAAATGCAAATATTTGGAGGAAAAAAAATCCTGCAATGTTTATTATTTGAAATTAAAATTATTGCCTAGTATTTTTAATTGTATTATTCCTTCAACAAAAGATCAAAAGATATATTTTTACATTTCCTGAAGAGGAATATTCTTGTTTCATGATTAAAAAACTTTATGAAACACATAATATAAAAATTTCTAAGTCATAATAAGTCACATTATGAATAATACAGGAAAACATCAATTATTACTTCACCAAAAAAGTTCAAATAAATACTCAAAAAAAGATATGTACTGCTTCAAATGTTTTTAAACTGAAATAAGACAATGCTAACAAACAAGAGGAAATTTATTAGCACTAAAATTAATTGCAAACCTATGTTACAATAAACAAAATAACAAAGACTTGCAGATTAAACAAAATAAAAACATAATGTTCATTGTCTTTTGCCAAGACATGCGAGTCAATATAAGATATTTTGTAAAGTATCACAAAAACCATTATGTAGAACAAATAAATGGAAATAAATTGTTATCCATGATGAAACATGGATTTCCCAAAATAACTGCAACAAAAAATGTCTTTCTACTATAAAAAAAAATGTTTACACTTAAGTTTTAAAAACATAAAGAAAATTTTAATAAAAGCTTTATGACTGTCGCAAGTCTCTTTTGTAACAAAAAACTAAAATAAGAGTGGAAAAAAATACTAAAATCCACTCTCATACTACCAAAAGAATGTTTAACATCTGATTTTACTGAAGAAATTCAATTTCTTTATCCCAACAATTTTCATCGAAATTTCTTTAAGGTAATGCTACCAGTCATATTTCAAAATATATCCCTACAATCTTTGAAAAATTAAAAAGTTTATCTCAGTACATTGAATTATTTTCCAGAATTCATATTATATCATCTAAAACTCAAACTCCTTTAGAAAACAAACATTTTCATTTTAAGTTTTGAAATTCTTTTGGAAACTTTGAATTTCTTGAGCCACAAAATATATTGTCCAGATTATTAAACAATGACATAATTTAAAATGATTTATTTCTATATTTTTCTATGCATTATTCCTATATATCCTTAATCTTACTTCTAGAAAATATTCCACAGCAGCACGGAAATCTTTTTTTCCATTGGATATACTTGCTAAATTCTTATATAGAAGGTACTTCAAAGTAAGAGCAGGACGTAAGGGAGCGTTATCAGCATCTTCATCAACTTGGATCTAAGAAAATTGATATTACAATAAGTTAATAATATATATACATATAGAAGAATTTCTAAAACATTTTCTGATATTTGTGTCAGAAAAATATAATATAAACTGCAAAATTTTTTAAACATTTCATTAAATAATATATAATCCTCTTTTGCTTATTTGATTATTTATTTACTTGAAAAGTTTATTTCCAGTCGTAACTAACAAAAATTTGAATGTACAATAATTCAACTGTAAATTGAAATGAATATAAGAAAATAAAAACATTGTATCAAGTATAAAAAAAAAAAGGAATCTCCCCCCCGGGGGGGCGAGAAGAACCTGTCCAATATTTCCAATTAATTTAAGAGAAAATATACACTTTTTATCCTGATAAAATAGTTATAACAAATAATTTTTTTGTTTGACAAAGTGTATTATATAAATGAAAGTATAAAATTCTAAATATAATACAAATTAAAAAATTTTTTATAGTTTTTTTAACATATTAATGTTATTTTCAAAGAAATAAGATCATATTTTAAAATATACCTCTTATTATTGTTTTAATAAAGTATTAATTTTATTTCTCAAAAGTTTAACAAAATTTACAGTATTAATTTAAATTAATTTTTGAAAATTTAATTATATATCAAGTCTTGCAAATTATTCTTTAAAAATATTTCTAAATATATTCTTTCTTTAATATTAAAAATTGTCTTAATTTTTAGCACACAGAAGAAAAGTATTACTATTATGGCAATTCTAAATTTTTTGGCAAACAACTAGACTAAAATTTACTGACTGAAGTTTTAAAGCCAATAATAAAAGAAATCATAATCATAAAGAGAACATTATAATTTCTTAGCAGTTAACTATATTAACAAAAGAAGATTTTACATATAAACATATTAATTCTAATTGCAACTGTTTTAAATCTGTTTACTAGTACATTCATGTATTCAAATACAAGGTAAATCAAAAAATTTTTTATCTATATAAAAAATTAACATGTTAAAAATAAAATTATTGTTCTATTTTCAAAAACTACTCCTCCCTACAGATTATAATTTTTTTTCTCTTATGATATGTTGAATTGAGAGAATAAATACTTAAATGATTAAAGATCCAAAAATATCAAACGATGAATGCAAAAATTATCTGAATCTTAAACAAAAAAATTAAAATTTATAGAACTAAATACAAACCTGAGTTAAAAATTCCATTTCTAAAATTTCTTTTAGCATGTTTTCAGCTTCTTCAATCTTTCCCTCACTTTGCCTTTTTAAAGCTAAGTGATACAAAGAGTAAGCTTCCTCCTCCTGTAAAATTAAACACATTTTTTTTTTTTAAAAAAATTCATTTGAATTTCTTTACTTATATTAATGGCATTTACTTAAGATTTTCAATACCTTATATGAGGTCACATATATTGCAAAATATTTTTTATTATTAATTACCATATTTGGCTAAATATAATGCAATATTTTTTCACTAATTATTTCTGGTTAAAAAATTGACTCTTTAAATTAAATGTGCAGATAATAGAGAGAGAATGTTCCTTTTACACAACTTCACATTGTTACTTTCCTAATATTACCTAATTTCGTTTTCCGTTACTTAATTTATTGCCAAGAATGTAACCAGTATTGTAAAATAAATCCTTGTCTGACTGAATTTTATTTTCTTTGCATTCTTTCATGAAAAATGGATTGTTTGATTAAACTCAGATTATTTTCTTACTAAATATCTTATGAAAAATTTTAGTATTGCATTAAATTCAGCATCGTGTTGCATTCTGACTAATAAACGATAAGTTATTTTTGCATAATGTAATGCAAAGAAATATAATAATGGCATAAACTTTGTCCTAGGTAATTCTTCAAAAAAATAAATATAATTTTATCTCCTTACACGCTGTGAGTGTGTGTATATACCTCACTCAGCCGGTGTGTTAACTGCTCCTTGGCTTATATATATGCCTTTCCAAAGTATGAACCTTTGTATTGTGCTGCTATGAACAAAACTATTATAAAGGCTTTGGAATGCAATACAATATCCTTGACAGTGTTTGTAAAAGATTTACTTATTTCTGAGAAGGATTTAGATATTTATGCTTTTCCTTTCCCTCAATACACAGCATAATGATGCATGCTTGAGTGAAAAGTGGTGACACTAAGGAGTGAATTGTGTAATTTTTCCTGGGCAGTTAAGGGGTTAAAGGGAAAATATGCAGCTATTTTTGCAATAAGTTATACATTTCTTCTATTCAAAAAAAGATACTAGTACTATTACTGCCATTATAGAATAATATGTATCAGTCTGGTTAGAAATCTATTCTCCTTCTAAATACATGGTTAGATGAGATTTTCTCAAAAACACAAGAAAAAAATAAATTTAAAGAGATAGCTCTTTTTCTAGAATTTCATAAAAATCTTGATATACAGTCAATAATTTCATAGACAGTACAATACAATGCTAACACTTTTTGAAAGCATTGAAAATACCAGCAGTTGACTACTATAGAATTAAATAGAAAGAAAAAAGCAACAAAATCATTTAAAAATCTTTTATTTCTCAACTTAGTAAATTTATGGTCTGAGAATCCAGTTTAATAATTGATGTTTACAGTTGTTCAATCACATTATAAAAAAATACAATATATGGGATTAATTTATTAATGGAAGTTTTAAAACAAATGATGAATGAAAAATTAGTTACCTGTGCCTCCCTAGAAGCCAATTCTGGATCCCCATTATCATCTGATAATGAGGACTCATTTAAAGCACTAAATTTCATCTAAAAACACAAAACAAGATGTAAGGAACAAACCAATACTTTTTAAAAAACAAAACAGGAAAAGCAGCATAATACAATAAAAATTTGGGAGAACTTTAAAAAATTATGTCTTACGAAACATCTTTAACATAATATATATATAATCCTGTGAAACTAAAAATGCATAATTGTATTAAATCATATTTTACATAGGATTAAAATTTGCTATGGTTCTCCCCTTACAATTTACCACAATAGATAAAATATTGAATAGTATAAAAATTATTTAAAATACTAAATGCTTAAACTGCATCCAAATAAGTTATCTTTATTATCAAAAAAAAGTGGGGAAGCAATTTTTTTACAATAATAAGATTTAACAAATTTTGCTATATTTTATTACACAATCCGTATTTCCCAGCCACAGGTCCGGAGTTCAAATCTCAGGCTGGGCAAGGTCAACTCTGCCTTTCATCCCTTCAGTGAGTCCATAAATGAGTACCAGGCTTGCTTGGGAACTAAACACTGGGGTTTTTGTGTCAGACTGACCACTTGACCGAAACATCTGCTCATGCACCCCAGCGCCTACGGTCACATAAACTGAGATAGGCACAGTAGGCCTTGGGCGTTTTTATCAAAATGCTTTTTTTCTAAAAAGGAGACATGGTTGAATTGCCTAATTTGTTAATTTACATTTTTCAAATGAAGTTTTAGCCAACTTCTTTCTGACATGTAAAAGTAATATATCAATCGAAAAATAATAATACAAAGAATAAAATAAAATTTAAAAAAAAAAAACGATAGTTCCATCATTTTTGGAGTACCAAGTCCCCTTTATAGTTATATATTATGCTTATTAAAATGAAGGGTGTCTTTCAAAGTAATGTTTGTTATTTCAAAAATAAAAGAGATCAGTCATTTCAGTGGCATACATAGTCTACATTTGTTGTTGCCAATGACCTCTGTCTGACAGTGTCAGATCGAGGCCCACAAAATTCATTGCGGCAAAAGGCTAGATGTACGCCTGTCATTAGCTGTAGCTTAGAGCATCATTCAGGTGGCAGTATGATTTGGCTCTATCCCCCCCCCCCTTCCCATTTTGAGGGAGAACAGAGGACTCTCACCGATCTCGCGAGAGAGGCCTTGCAGCTTAATGGCTATTTAGAGTACCCCTATGCTGCACAGGCACTTATCATTTACAAACATCCATGTCTTCTCTGGGATTCGAACCCAGCCCCTATGGCACATCAGTCAGTGTCACTAGCCATAATACCAGATGGTAGCCGCCTACTTTTAAGAAAGGGGTTTACATTTAAAAAAATAAGTACACAAGAAAGCACTAAGGTATAAACTTAATACTAACAGTTAAAAATCTCTTGGTGTATGGAATTGGTTTGACTCCCCCCCCAAACTATCCTTGTGTATATCCCTGTGTGATTCATTCCTTAAAATTTTTCTCTTCTTCAAACACTGCTGGATAAGTGGATCTATAAGTAAAAATTGTATATGGATAAACATCCTTTTAATATTTTTATGTATGGATTTGAATGTTTGCCCTTGAATATGTTCTAAATTATTGGAAGGTAATTGTATAAAATTTTGGATTACAGGGTTTTATGACATTACAGACAAAACAAAAATTTTATAACTAAATAAATTTTTTGTTTCTAATGCCAACTGTCTTACAATGTCGGATCGAGGTGCACGAAATTCATTCATGTAAGGGGTTAGTAATTTATACATGTCATTAGCCATAGCTTTTAGCATCATGCAGGTGACAGCACAAGTTGGCTCAATTCCACCTAAATTTTGAGAGAGAGCACCCAGGGGTGGTCAGGGGTCTACCACCTATCTTCTGTTACCATCAACCTCACGAGAGGACATGCTGCTAAAGGACTATTTAGAGTATCTCCATGCTATAAAGGCACTTTCATTTACAAACATCCTTGCCTTTTGATTAGCCCAAGCTGGTCAACAGTATGATACGTAGGTACATAAAAGTATTGCGAGTCCAAATAAGGTAAGAGATTTTCAAAATTGTTTCAATATTCATTCTTTTAAGATAGCAATTAAAATCTATTTAAAACGTGCAAGTCTTTTATTTTCCCCTATTACCAAGAGAAAATCTCTTTTTTTGGGGGGGGGGGGGGAAACGTTTACAAAAACGCAGGATTTCCTTAGGCACGATTTGGCGAAATTTTTTGCGCCAAAAAATTAGGGGGCTAAGCTAGGACTTCCACAAATTCTTTTATAACATTCAATGCAATCTTACATATTAGATTAAAAAAAATAATTTGTATTTTTACAACAATTATAGAAATATAATTTTGAGGAAATATACAAATAGAAGTGTTGATTTAATTCTACGCGCGCGCGTACACATCATTTAATTACATACTACTATAATAAAATTGCGTAAAATAAAATAATTTACATATATATACAAACAAACGCATATGTATATCTATCTATCTATCTATATATATATATAAAGCTTACCATTTTGTGACAGGTATTTTAAAAGCCGGGTTTTTCAAAAATGATTTGTTATAAAAAATTTTTAACAAAATTAATACGTTTCTTTGTACAAAGCATTTTCAAATAAAGTTGCAAGGCGATAGTTCCAGTCCAATTATACTGAGACAACAAATTAATAGCAAACATTATTCTCCAATTTTATCTTTTTCAAAACCCAAACATTTTTCCCCACATTACTCTTTCCGATTCAATGTTTTTATTTAGGATCAAATTTAATCGATATTATATCGCTTATTAGTTTAATCGTGATGTATCATCAAAAATCTTGTTGATAGAATTTTACATTCTAGCTTAAGGAATAACATTTATTTTTCCTTCTAAGTGCAAAATTATTACATTTTTTAAATAGATATATTTCTTGAATGAAAAAATTTTAAAAACATATTAACTATCGATAACGTATAACAATCTGTTACTTATCGATAACTCGGAGAGTAAAAGAAGCTGTTACAAACATAAACAAAGAATCCAACATGTGCTTCATTACTTGAATCTCTTACTCTACTCCACACGCATTTCAATCAATAAATCAATTTTACTGTGTTTAGGTAATGGTTAATTTAAAGTAACTAATCAAAGAATATATTTAAGAATATTTGTGAAGAGGAAGTCGCTAAATACTAAACAATAATATGGTGGAGACAGTTTTCCGTCCTCAAGTACCACCCGGGCATATTTATGTCAATGATAAATGGAAAAATAGTGAATTGTTTACGTTCTTGAATCGTATGAAAGTTTTATTTTAATATTATTTTCATTAAAGAATTTTTTGATGTATAAGTAGGAACTAAAATGTATAATTTTTAATTTTACAATGGTTTCAACTATCAATGAGATTGCTTTGTTACAGTGGAATTCATACTCAAACTTCCACGCACATTTTAATTTTTATTAAAAAGATTCAATTAATTAAATCATTTTTTATAGGCAGAGTGCAAACCATAATGATAGATTCTATGGACTTTGTTGATTTTTACCCATCTACTGAATTTGCTGTAATCTTTGTAACCGAAGCTGATTTAGTTGCTGGAATTAATTATCGAAGAAATCTTGCTAAGTTGAAAAAGGCAGGTGTGCTTCATTTATTATTTTATTATTTCTTGCAGAAAAATCATTTACAGATTTTTTTTCCATGGATAAAAATTATCTGTTTAATGTAATAAATAAATTTTTCTGTCTTAAATATGGCTAATTGATATATTACTTAAAATAATTTTTATATCTCATTCAAGATTCCTATACAAAATAAACCATGAAATTGAATGTTTTGTTACAATTGCTAACTTTCAGAATTATAAATTGGTCCTCTATTTAGCAGAAATTTTAATGTCTGTATTTTTTTTTTTTTTTTTTTACCCTTTAGTATTATAAATTGTTATTTTTCCAATTATTTTCCATTAGAATAACTATGTAAATAGTTGATATGGAATTTTATAGAATATTTTTTAAAGTTGAAATGACTATTCAACTATGTGTGACTGATTTAATAATGAGATAAGTAGTGTTCAAGTAAAGGAAGTTTTCATAAGTTTCAATGATTTTATTTTGGTTTTGATATCAATAAAATACTTGCAAAATAACATTCTTTTTATTCATTTTAAATGCCTTATTTGATTTGTAATTTATTTTTATTTTTAGGCTAATTATGAAAAAAGTGCTGTAATAGTAGAAAAAACATCTATAAGTAATCAATATTTTGGTGGTTTTCAAAAATTTGCTGTTATTGAACTTGGTCTTGGAATTGTACCTGTTTCTGGACCCGATGAATGCTGCCAAGCACTTGTTGCTATGGTATATCTGTTTTTTTTAATATATAAAAATGTTACATTTTGTACTCTGTTACATGGTTTAAAATAATTGGAAAATATATTTTTCTATTAAAGTATTAGCATTCATCACCAAATATAAAAGTACATACTTATGTAATTTGAAAGAAAATAATTATAGTATATTAACACTTTCATGGACTCCTAGGTTGCCATAGGGCAGGCATGTCAGACTCATGTGATATTATGGGCCACAAGATCTATTTTATATTGAGTGCTGCATGTTTTTAAGGTTTAAAAAATGAATACATTTATGCATTTTGTTTGATAATAGCTAAAAAAAAGTATATTTAAAAAAGACGTTTAGTGAATTCTACCTATCTTATTTTCATTCTGCATCAGTTTTGTGTGTGTGCGTATTATTATGTGCCAATATATTGACTGGACCACAAAAATGTTTGTTGCAGGCTGCATGTGGCCTGTGGACCGAGTTTGACCCCACTGCCATAGGGTGACAATGTTTTGCTATTTTCTTGGGCACCTAAACTATTTGAATAGTATTTTATGCATGAAAATTTTGTCCATGAACGTGCTAATGTCTACCAATTGTTGAGATATAATTTTGTATCAATATATATGAAGGGGAATTTTATACAAGAGACACATAAATTATATTACATTTTTAATAATAGTATATGAATCAAATTGTTTTTGTTTTTGGTAATAAAATAAGCTATATGCTAAAGAAAAATCTTTAATGCTAAAAAAAAACTTCAAATTGAAATGTATAATATTGGTTGTAGTATAAAGTACATGCTTTGACTGTTGACTTGTTAATAGAAAAGTATTTCAAGAATATTTGCCAAATGGGTTGTTTGTTAAAGTAGCTTTAGGTAGCTCACAATTTAATGGTCTAAACAGAATTAATACAATTAATTATCAATACTAAAAGTATTAATATCTCATTTTCTTTGATCATAAGCTATATATTATTTTATATTGTTGGAACTCATTTTGTTTCTTTGAAATAAATAATTCTTTGGCATAAAATTTTTCTTGAAGATTTAGCAGCTGTTTAGTTACCAATCGTGGATTAAAGATGTAAGTGATTTTATTTCAAAGCATTACTTTTCCAAGATTTTATTGCAATAAATTTTTGAATTACACTTTCTTACCAACTAAATATGTAAACAAAACCATGATTTTTTTTTATGGAGTATAGTTAATTTCTAAAGTAGTGGCCTGAGTTTCTTTTAATTTAAAAGGCAATCCTTGAAACTAACAAAATGCATGATTAGTGTAGACTTCTGTTACAGAGGAAGGGATATATTTAAAATAAAACATAGTCACACACAAAAGTGCTGAGCTGTAATTTTTATGCTAAAAACTAAATATCTGTTGGTCTGTGGGAGAGGGGATTAAACCTCTAAACCCTACCCTTGTTGAATGAAATGCTTTATTAGGAATGTATCATCAACTGTGTGTTGTGTATTAAGCAGTGTACATTATCAATAGAAATTGCTTAAATTTAATAAACTAATTATATTTTTATTGATTTTTCTGTAGGTTCGTATGGGAAGTGAAGATAAATCCAATCCTTTTATGTTAAGACCTCGTGTTCCACCTTTAGAGACTTATCTTCTTAAAACACTTCTTACTGTACCATCTTTAGGTGAAACTAAAGCTCAAGCATTGCTATTAAAATACAAAAGTAAGTATTATTTTATTTTAAAGATACATGTTAAAAATATTATGAAAATCAGAATAAGATGTAATCTGATCAATTTGAAAAAGAAAATTTATCATAGCATGAAAATTAAGCTTGTTATTAATTACATACAAAGTAAATTGAAAACTAAAAAGGATTTTGTGTTTTTGCTGGTATTTTTGGAATGCCCTTCAGGAGATTCTCTGTTTTTGCCTGAATTTCTTCACTGAGGTGAAATGGCCCCCCCCCCTTTAAAGCAAGTTTTCACTGTAGGAAATAAAAAAAGTTGCATGGGGCTAAATCAGGTGAATAATTACAGTAATATTTTTTCTGGTCAGAAACTCTTGATAGATAGGGCCATGTGAGCAGGTGCATTGTCTTTTGGTGCAACAGCCATCTATCACTCCCCAACACTAGCCTTTTTTTCCTAATTTTTTCACAAAGTCTTTTTAGTACTTCAATGCAGTAGTGTTAGTTAACAGTCTGAGCTCTGATTTAAGTGAGAACCCACTCATATCATGAATTTTGATAATGTTTTGGTCTGTAATTGGTGGCCTTGGGCCCCCAACACTTTCATCGTCTTCCACACTGACCCTTCCCCCTGAAAACCGCTTAAACCATTCATATACATGTGCATGAGACAAAGTTTCATCTCCATAAGCCTCAGTTAATATTTGAAATTTTTTCATGGTTGATTTCTTAAGTTTCATAAGAAACGATGTTGATTCAACATTTTTCCAGCAGAATGCAGCTGCATGTGTTCACTCAACGGCACAATAATTACTCCCAACTGGCTAGATCAATTTAGGTGAAACTGGCTACATGGATAGAGGAGGTGCATGGGATGATGTCACCAAAACAGATGAGGCCAGCTCCACTCTTTTTTTAAGCTACACACTTAGTTTCATTTTTTTTTTGTATCACACCTTGTACATTTGCTTTATACGCCAGAATACGTAGTATTTAACAGTACCAAATGTCCTTCAGAATACTAATAAGTCCTGGTGTAAATTTTGATCTTTTATTGTGTTACTTCATTCTGTTTTTTTTTTTTTTTTTTTGCTTTTTTCTTATATTGTATTAATGTCTGGAGAATAATCCAAACATATATATGTTATTGTTAAAGTGTGAAATCCATCATTTCATAGAATAACTAGGTATGATTATGATTTAACTATGTATTCTATAGAATAAAGATTACTTTTTATCATTAAAGTATGAAATACGGCTTTTGGAAGTTCTTCAAACTGATTCTACCTGCTTTTAGTCAGTTTTGAACAGCTTATAGCTGCTTTGAGGAAGAATTTTTCGATTAGGACCAATAGATGGCTGAATAAAATTATTGTACTCAAGATCTTAGATCAGTATATGTGAGCAAAAATTAATATCCATTGAAGGTTCCAAATAATTAATGCTACACTTTGATCTATTGCAACAGCTCAAAATTGGGACACTGAACAAGGATTTAAAAGCTGCTTTTGTAAAAAAAATGTGTAATTGTAAAAAGTGTGCTTGTTTCAAAACTAATGTGCAGTACAATTCATAGAGTCATCACAGCAATCCTTGCTCTGCCAACTAATCGAAAAGTAAGATAAAAATATTTCATAAAATTTTAATTAATATTCTCTTACTCTTTTTGTTTGAAAAATGTTTTTGTGAAGCAACAGTTCTTCTTTCCAGCATGTATTTTTTTGATGATATTCAAATATAACTATTTTTCAATTAATCATCTGCAATAGACATAAAATGTATTTTTTTAGAGATTTTAGCCATTTATGATCAATTAATTTATAAAATAGCTTTGAAATTGTTTATTTTTGTCTTTGACATTTTTCATTAGTTATTTCATAGAATAACTAGGTAATGTATGAAATTTTTCATTTATTGTATACTTTTTAACTGACTTGTCTAGTTATTTCATGAAATATCTAGTTATTCTATGAAATAACTGTATTATATACTTTGATGGTAATATATATGAGGAATATATACATTGGCAAAGTATTTAAAATACTCATGTTACTTATATAATTTTAGCTTGTGATAGTTGTGTATAGTAATAAAGCATTTTAATAACTATGATGTCATGAAGAATTTGGAAATTTTTATTTTGCTAATTCTTTAAAAATTGTTGCAAGTGATTTCTTATTTTCTTATTATAGTTTAAAAGTAATTAAGTAGCTAGTTTCTTAGAATGTTTATCTTTACAGGTTTAATCAATATCTGCAATGCAAGTTTGGAAGAACTAACTAAAATCATTGGTGCAAGTAGTGCGCAACAAGTATATAATTTTTTTCATTCATGTTAAACATACTGTCTATCTATTCATATATATTTTTTATTTATATTTTTTAAAAAATAAAGTCAAATTTATTATTTCTTGTTGTTTTTTAATATTGGGTAAAAACGTAAAATATAATTTTGAAAGATAGTTAATCAGAAATTTTTAAAAATTTGTTTTAATATTCGATTTGTTATATTATTCTATAAATCATAGAATATTCTTCTATGGTGAACTTATATAAATAGAATTTCTCTTTAAAAAATTGCATTAATTACATATTCATTATAGTTTTCAATAAGGAAATTTTTGCTTTTCTATTTTATAATGCGCAATCAGTAAAAAAAAAGATTTAATTTAAGGAATTTTCCTTCTTTCATCTTCCAAATAAATGGTATTGAAAGAATCAAACCTAAGTTATACAAATTCAGGAACTATATCTGATTTGATTACAAGTGTTTCTGTTATATTGTTACTTGTTAACTTTACCATAATAAGATACCACAAATTATATGAATACTGTCGAACTTCTGTTTAACGAAATTGCTAAATCCTGAAAAAAAGTTCAATATGTGGAATATTCATTAAATAATAGAGACTTATTTTCAAAATACTTTGTCCTTGGTTCCAGGAAATAATTTGTAAAATGAAGAGATTCGTGAAATAGAGGTTCGTAAAATGGAGGTCTGGCTGTATATATTAAAAATTATAAAATTTTGAAATAATTTTGCTCTATTAATCAAATGAAGTTTTTAATTCTAGAGAGAGTGGATCTAGTTAAATTTTTGTACTGTTGTAAAATATCTGAGATATTTCTAAAAAAGTAAATTTCTCTCTCTTAAAACTTATTTGAATTATGAGTTATATTTTTCAACTGCTTCTTTCTGGAATATATTCCTCTTCTTTATATGTCATTCATGATTTATTGTTTTCATAAATTTTGATATTGTAATTGGATACTTTATTCTTGTTTAAACATATTGAATTTCATAAGTAAACTTCTTTTTGTATCTTTTTCACAAAATTGTGTTTTGAATAGTAAGTATTCATTTAATATCGAATATAAATCTCCACCTCAGTTTAAAAGGGTTTTTTATTTGTGGAAAGAGAGTATGCATTAAAATTTACACGATTTTTATTTTGATTATTTATATCAAGAGCTATACACATTTAAAAGGAAAGTGTTTTTACATATTAGTATGAATTTTATTTTTTAATTTTTAAAACTTAAAGCAAAAGAAAAATTGTATGTGCTCTACATTAATTTATGCATCCTCATTTTTCTCTTGAGTAATCTTTATCATATAAACTATTTTGTAATTGTATATATATCTATATATTCAGGATTTAGTTTGGAGAAGACTCACACAAATAACATTTAATAGGAAAAATATTTACAATTATTACGGTGCAAATAGTTTCAGATATATTCAAATGATTGCAAGTACCTAGCTGACAGGATTTTAAAAATATATATTAAAATGATTAGGAAGTCTGTCTTCAGTTAGAAAAATTTTTTGAAAAATTCTTATACTGTCTCTTATATATCTTACAAGGCACTGCAGGAAAATTAAAACAGATATTACCATATCACACATGCATGTATTTGTTGAAATTCTGGTATAAAAAGAAGCCGGTACTTTATATCTAAAATTTGAATTAGCTCCAAAATTTCTTTTAAAGTGTTATTTACTGTTTTTTTTTAATATCCTTTTTTATTTTATGTTTCATTGATTTTGGTATCTACTTGTTACATTTTACATTGACAATATTAATTATTAAACAATGTCTGTACTGTCTTAGTAATGTTTGTACTGCTAGTAAACAAAATTCAACTGCATATCTTTAAGATTAAAATTTATTTTCAGCTTATACATTCCATTTTAATAAATACATCATAGTAAACACTTGTAAGTCTTTTTATTCACAAACTTCATCAAGAAAATCACTATTGTCAGAGAAAGGCATCTAATAGAAGATTGGATTCATTCCTTTCCACATTATCGATGAAGAGGTTATACATAGCATATTGATCATTAGGCAGTAGGTCCAGGTAGTGGCTGGCCATGTGCAGAGGAAGGTCTTCTTCATTCAGTATTGGTTGCTCTTCCTCTTCCCACCAGTATTCATTTAGTACCTTAAAAAAATGATTAAAATTTCATTTTTCTGATTTTGTTACATGAAATATAATTTGAAAGAAAAATATACATAATTTTTTTATGTTGTATAATCTGCAATTGTTATCAAACTGTTTTGTTAGTAGTGAAGTCAAATGTGCTTCCAAGATAAAATAGGATTTGTTCTTCAATATTATTATTTGTTCTTAACTGCTTATGTACCCTTTGGGAAACTTCCACATATCTCCAGGAATATGTATACACTAGCATACAAACACTAGTAGGCAAAAACTATAGACTATTTTGATCAGTATGCCAAATATCTTCTCCCTCCTCCCCCCCTTCTTCCAAAAGCTCAAATCGCGCGTTATACTTTTCAATACTAATTTCTCACGTAAAGACTTTATATTGTGTGTAAAGATTTGTAGCATAAATTTATTAAATAAACTAATATAATATATATATATATTATTAAATAAATATATATATATATAAATATTCACACATCATACATTTTAATTTATACAACAAAAATTGAATGTTAGTCAAGGTATTTGGATGATATATGAAAAGCTTGTGGCGTTTTTCACTAAAAAAAAGTATATGTTGAAATTTTATGTTTCCAGGAATTATAAAAATCATAAACTTTAAATAAAATTAAAAAAAAAAAAGAATATAATATTAAAAATTTATTCCATGGGAAGAGAATTTTTTCTTTTTACTATGACAAGAAAGTTTTCATATAAACAGCTTACTTCTCCCCATTATGCGCTTTTAAATTATCTTGTTAAAGTTTTATTGGAAATAAATTTTATATGAGAAGGAAGGAGGAGGCTGTAAATGGGGATTATTTTCCCAGCTTTTGCAATGGAAAAACATTTTATGGAGTATGCACAACTAATCAAATTGAAAAAAATTGTAGAAAAATTACAAAATATAATTATGAAAAATTTCAAAATATTCATCATAATAATCTTCACGGAATAATTCATTCTATTATCTTTGAAAAATCGTTTTCATTATTGTAAAAGGACTGCTGTAGAATGCTGGGAATGTTGAAAATTTTGTTATATGTGACAGACGAGTTGAATAATGGATTTGGTGCCTTACTTTGCTGAAAACTGAGGTAATGGTCTCAAAGTTTTCATTTGGCATTATGTGGAATAGAGAGAGAGGAATCTGTTCAGTTATTTTCATCATTTGACCAAGATTCTAAATAAAATCTTTCACCAAAAATCCTGATATAACTTTAGAATGACTTCAATTGAAATCAACCAATATTATAGAGTATTAAAAAAATCATTTCTTAATAATTTCAGCTATTTTTTTTTAAACTAGAACCACTACTCGCTTCAAATGGAAACAGCTTTTAACTACCAGAGACAAAATAAAAAACTTTCCATTGTTAATTATGATGGCAGTTTCTAAAAACATAAAAACATACACAGCAAACTCCTCAGGGAAGACCTTTATTCGTAAATTGAAAGAGGTACACAATGTAGCAAGGTACTGGTACATATTACTTTACCACATAGTCATCGTTGTATCATTTGTTCCGTCGCTGCACCAAAATTTTATAATCGGCATAGAAAAAGTCACCGCCAAGGTTGAATCGCTGTGTGCTTGTTCAAAAATATGATATGTCCGGGCTTTAGGTAAGGTTCAACAACTATTGAAATGCTTTATTCATCTCTTATTATCTCTTTATCGAATTTTGTACACAATCACACTAACTGTTGTCGTGATAATACACACTTGCTTCACTCTTTTTACCAATTGTTGATGAATCGGTTGAGGAAGCTCCCTTTCTTCACACATTTTTTTTTCAATCGCCGACATTGTTTTTAGCTTCTAACCCAGACTTCGGATTGCTATCGCAAACTAGCTCTTATGTCTATCATCTGCGTTCGATTGCTGTGATCGTTTCAGCTGTATAGATAGAATTTAATTCGCAGGGGAATTTTTTCGTGCTGGGTTCTTTTTACTTTACTTTTTAAAATACCTTCGCGCGTGCATGATATTTGTACAGACAACAAAATCCATAATGGTATACCAGGGGTGGCTCTAGGGCCGGACGAACCGGACCCCTGCCCGGGGCGGCAAATTTTAAAGGCGGCATTTGGATCGAATTTGAAAAATTATATATATATTTTTTGTTACAGAAAACTTGATATATTTCCTGAAATATTATTGGATGTGAATTTGGTATTTTTCCTTACTTTGTACTCTGTATGTTTAATGCGAGTTTTCTTTTATGTTGAAACTTAAAGGGTTTGAGACAGGAATATATCTTAAATAATAAAATTTGATATTTTTACACATCTTTCACAGGTATCTTTCTCCCCATCCTGGAGTGGGGTCACAATGAACATTCCTTTCACTCAAACGATGTTTGGTGTCAGCTATCTAAAAGAGGACAGGAGTATAAAATTTTTGGTGGAGAGCCACAGAAGATATTTTTTTTTTTTTTTAGTTTTGAGTATAGTTACTATAAGTTGAAATAAACACTTGTGATCCCCAACATCAGTTAACTCTTTTTCGAAGAAATTGGCCTGCTGAAATGGGCAATTCACTCTCTTACATTTTACTCGTTTGAAATCATAACAGATAATAATTTTGTCCTTAATTTGGAATTATTTTGTATTTTTTAAGACTTAAAATTATATATATACATAAGTGTGTATCTATGTGAATTTTTTTTTTCTTTTGGAATTATAATTTTTGCATTGGAGAGTGGGGCGGCAAAATTGCTAGAGCCGGCCCTGGATATACACTCGGACGCCCATTTAACCGTTTGAGTCCCAGGGGGTATTGAAAAAACACTGTCGAAGAAGCCCAAACAGCACAACCGCGCTTTCTCAGAATGAGTACGAGAAGACCCAAGCAACGCGATAGCGCTTGTTTTATTTTATACCGACGAATCCCAATGGGAGCTATAGTATTGTTTTACCTATTGTAAAATTTATTATTTACATTAAAAAGAGCTGTGTAATGCACTTGCTTCAGTAAATTCGAGCACGCGACTTCAATAATCGGTAACGCACCATCAGTTGTCCATAATGTTCGAAATGTACTGGATTTTCTCGACATAAAATCTCAACAGCGCGATCGCGCTGCTTGGGACCCAAACGGTTAACGAAGTCGCTAAATCCCGAAATAAAGTTCGCTATATGGGAAATTCGTTAAATAGAGATTCGTCTTTTAATATACTTTAGAAACCCCATAAAACAAATTTTAAATTCATAAACACTATGTATTTTTTAATAATTATTATTCACACTTTTTTGAAAATTAATATCTATTCATTTTATATATCTTACCCATCAAAAAAAGAAAATCCGCAAGGAAAACAATAAGTAAAAAAAAAGGAATACATTGTATCATGTATCAGTATGAATGTACAGGAATACATTGCATTTTCAACTTTAAAAAATAATTTTATATTAAAATTAATGAATTTTTTAACGACACGTTCTAATTTTAAGACTACAAGTAATTTTAAACATGCATTATTTTATAACCAGTAATTTTAAGCATACAGCACCACATGCGTCCTTGAAAATTTAATTACTGATGATTGATTACATTTCTCTAGGCGAGTTAGGCACCTGGTAAAACCAGTCCAGTGTCATTAATCACAATAAAGTCTGCTAAAAGAGAGAATAATTTGAAAAATATCCTGAAATGCGTCTGTGGTGTGCAGGAAGGAAAAAAATCGAATCACAAGCGGAAAAATTCGTCAAACAGAAAATACACTCCGCTATTTGGAGGTTATTTTACGAAGAAAATAGTAAAATGTTTTTGATTCCAGGAAAAAATTCGCAAAATAGAGTTTCGTTACAAGGAGATTCAAATGTATATTTTTAAAGAATTAATTCGGAATCATCGTGCAACAGCTGAAATTCTATGTGTTCCATACTATTTTCTAAGTTTCTTGCAGATTTTTTTTTAAAAAAAAATATTTGAACTTATATTATAGCGATTGTATTGTTTTGAGAAACAAATGTGATGCTGAAAGTTACTGATTAAATTTTAATGGTTTCCTCTCCTAGAGCTGTGCATTTAATTGAGGTGTCTAATCGCAAGAAAACTGTGAATCAAACAACAATTTTCTAATGTAATTTGGTTTGTATATTTTAATGAAAGTCGTATCACACAGAAAACTATTTTTTCATGCAAAAACACAATTTTTCGATAATTACTATTATGTGAATATTTTTTTAAAAAAATTTTTTATTTTTATTTTTGATTCATATTTAAGTACTTAAATAAGAAACTAGTTACGAACTAAAATGTGCAAGAAACTTTGTTGGAAAATTCTGCTGAACAAAATAAATCGATTTTTTTTTCTACCGATCGATTTCTGTGATAAGAATTTCATTATCGATTTCTGCATCAGAATAGCTATTCATTGGCTCTGATAAATCAACAGTTTCCTTAACTTTAGTTGCACAGGTAAACAATCCGTCATCAAATGCATCATAATCGTTAAAAACCTTAAAATATCCCCTGCGTTATGGATTGAGATGAGATAAAGGATTTTCCTGTCCTACTCAAGACTCACACGATAGGTTACAGTCATGACTTATCTACACCTGTAAAGTCTAATAACGGTCTTCATCAATGGCGCACACAAGGGGGGTGTCCTAGGGGTCCGGACCTCCCCCGCCAAAGCCCTTGATTTTTTTTTCGGATTGATTATAATTTTAAGTATATATTACGTAAAATTTAATTAAATATTTGTTATTAACGATTAATTTTATTAATTAATACTAATTATTTATTCAATAATTAGTTTTTACTGTTTTTTGTTCCCCCAAATCGACAAAATCAAAAGGAGCATGATGCACGATCAGTAGTGCACACAAAATTTTTTTCAAGAGGAGGTCCAGGGTCGAAAGTCCACCATTTTGGTATCGTGCTCCGATACGTTACCCAACATATTCTTTTGATTTTGTCGATTCTCGGGAACAAAAACAATACAAAATTAATTATTGAATAAATAATTAGCATTAATTAATAAAATTTATTA
>BMAV01010020.1:192603-268394 GCA_019973955.1 Trichonephila inaurata madagascariensis
TCAGAATCGAATCTAGAGATGATTTCATTTAAAAGGAATTCATTAAATTGTCAACTGCTGTTTATTTATGAGTTTCAATGCGATCGATTTTTCTACCAAATAAAACAAAATTGTGAACAAAAATGCACTTACCCACCAAAAAACAGTTTGCTTTCGGGCAATATCTCTTAACCTCCGGGTTCCAAATGCTGAAAACATTTTCAAAGGAAATTTTGTCTGTTAGGTCGAAGCATAGAAGGAATATGTTAGTCTGAAAAACAAGATATCACTGTTTGATTCTGGACTAAATTTATAAGATTTAAATCAATGCGTTTCAGTATCTTTTTTTGATCATTATTTATATATGTAATTGAATTTAATTGTCACGTGGTTTATATATATATAATTTGTATTTATTTTATCTGTTTACTTGAATAGAGCGGCTTTCATATCTGGCAACAGTATTTTTTGCCTCCATTGACTGTATATTCAAATATCTGGCAATAGTTTTTACTGTCTGCTTTGGTTAGATATGTTATTCGAATCTCGGATTGAAGATAAATATGTTGAAACTCAATGATTCCATTTGTCGAACGTAAATATTTAAATGTTGTTGTAACCGATGCAATTATTCTCATGATTCAACTTTAATAACCGTGAGTATATTTCAGTGTGTTGTATTTGTTTAAGAGAATTTTGAAGTATTCGAAGAAATCATTTAAAATGTTCACATTTGTGTCCGAAATTTTTTGTCAACAGGTTCTCCTTTTTAAATTCCTCTGATTAAGATCATATATCGATTAATTTGATTAAGATTTAATTCTCACAGTCATTTCGGAAAATGGTATTTTGATTTTTGCTTTATGTGGGTTTTGATAATAAAAATAATTTGAATATGAAAAACATGGCGAGAAAAAATAATTATTAATAAAAAAATCTATACTTATAAAACGTGTTTAAATTGTGCATATTGAATTACTTTTCAAATAGTCGAAGTTTTCTAGCTAGAATAAAGAGTAGGAGAGGAGATACCAGAAATCAAGTGAGATCGTTACTGACAGGTATCATCATTATTGAATTATTGTGAATAATACTTATAGGGAGAAAGATTTAAAGTGACGATTGATCACTGAGATCAAATTAATATTAGATTAAATCGAATAATGGATTAGATCCTATACAAAGTAAGGATCGAGTTTGATAGTCTTCTAATCTTTCGTGTACTTTCGTCGTTGTTCCACTTTCGCGGTTAACACCGAGACATTCTCTTACTGTTATTAACTGAATTTGTGTCGTTATATTGTGAGATCAATAAATAGGTTGATTGGATCATGGCGATTGTTTCTTCCCTACCTCCAACATATTTAGGTGCCCTAGAAAGTGAAAACCTCTCACATGTTTCGAAAAGACGAAAACGATACTTAAATTGGTACTGCATTCTTCCAAATGTTTACGCATGAAAAATTTGAGACCTATTGGCTTGAATATAAAACAAATCTCATTATTCCTGGCGAAATTTTTTAATAAGAGTCAATTCACTACTCAACTTAAGCATTGTCAGCTAAGAAATCAGCAAATTTAAGGCTCCAGTCTGCTGGACATTTTGAATTCGTGAACATAAGGTTAATCCTATATGAATTTCGTATTTTCCTTTTCAAACCCAGACTAGTATAGTGATTTGAAATCAACAGAGTCGATATTCAATGGCTAGAGCCAAACCGGGTCCATATACTAATGATGAGTTGGAGGTACCTTTCAGCCCACCAAATTTTGAGATTTTTTACAGTGCTGGTATTTAATAAATCATTAAATTGATTATTTCTAATGGTTTGTTTGTGTAATGTCGACTACTCCAAGTATAAGGTCGGGTTTAAGTCACCATCTATCGAGTGTGGAATCCTTCCGATTAGGTAGTTAGATTTTGGGTGGGGGAAAGAGACTACTACACACAGTGCTTGTACGAAAATTCCAATGTAATTATTATTATTATTGTTATGACATTTAGGATATAGAATAGTACCTGATCATACTGCAAAGATCGTATGAAATCATCCTCCTTTTTGCTATACACTCTGTCCCACATAGCTAGAAGCAGAGGAGTACCCGAATAGTCTATGGCCTTGCTGTATACATATTCTTCATCAGGTAAGAATCTAGAAACAGAATAAGAGGAAGAATGCGTTTTATACTGACCTACGACTAGAAGTGGACAGTACTGATGTACAGTCCATTACAAATTTACGAAACTAAGCGAAAACCATCAGAAAACTTACGGAAAGACTGTGGAGATATATGGGCCTTCTGGAAAGGATCTGTACACGTATGACTTGAGAAGGCATGTCTTGCCTACACCTTTATCCCCCACAACCGTCAGCTTGAGGTTGCGTGGAGGTTTCATCTGCAACGATATTCAAAGTCTTCAATCAAGAACCTTTTCCCCCTAATAAATATATAAGCTAATCGTGTGTATGTTAAATTCTCAAAGATATTTCAGTTGCCATTCAAAGACAGTGTGACCTGACAGTTATACCCTTCATGAATTTAAACATCTGTAAACTTAAATATATATTTGTTACCGTTAAAACTCGAAATCCGAAAATGTACTACTCTCTAGAACCCTACTCTATCCTCACAATGAATAAAGGGGAAAAAAATCCACACATCACGAAATGCCATAAGAAAATGGTTGGCACCCAAAAGTTGTTTAATTCTGCCAAATTCAGTCTAAAGCTAGAAAATGGAATTTTGTTAAGTCTCCATCTTGATTTTGGTTCTCCAGTCAGACGTCTGAATTTTGATAAATAATTTATTTTGTGATACATATATATAATTTCCATAAACATAAGAGAAAAGAATGGGTAGCCATTAATACACTGCTTGCAGCAGTCATCAGCCTGCTGTTTATAGTTGCTGTTGCATCCATTTTGGAACTTTGAGTACAAAAACATAATAAATAAACAATAATTTGACGATTATTTTATTAAATAATTCACCATTTTATGACATCAAGATTATATATAGGCCCTAAGAATAAAATGCACACAGTATATTTACTACACAATTATAAATTTTGTTCTAATATCTAACTTTCTAGATTTTTTTTTGGTAAAAACAAAGAAATAAAATGCAATATTTTCAACAAGCGCATTTTTTTCTGCACGCTTAAAATCTTTACTGCACGTATACACAGCCAATAAATTAAGAAAATGTGTTTAGAGCAATACAACGTTTCATATGAAGCTAGTAAGAGGAAACTTTCGAGAAGAAATTTGACCTAAAATTTAGTTGATGAACACATTTAATTTTTCGATTCCTCATGATTTTGAAACATACTTACGTATCGATAAACTCTAGAATTACGTAATATCATAAACACCTTCTCTTCGACGTACTTGTGACAACAACAAAAAATAGTTAAGAAAGAAACTTCATTCATAGGACAATAATAAACACATTAAAGTACATACGTATTAGGTATTTTTCATATTAAGTACAAAGATATGAAAAATATCTGGAACGCATGTACGTACTAAGATATCTTACTGTGTTTTATGTGCAGTATATAAAATTTTTATAACCTGTTTGAATGAAAGTGACTGAAAAGTATAAATCCCCTCCAATTTATAGCCTGTTGTTTGGAAAGGAACCAATACATATACATACACTGATGGAAAAAAGAATCCCAACCTCGAGAAAAAAATTATTGTAGAATAATGAAATTTGGGCAATACAATTGTATAGTTAACATGTTTAATTTTTTGATTAAATTTTCAAGATCACAGATTAATTTAAACTCAAGAAAATACATTTCCATGTGAAACGCTGTTACATTAATAGCCGGTGTAACTTTCAGAACTTTGAATGTAAGCCTACAAGCGTTCATGCATTGTGTCATACAGGTGCCGAATGTCACTTTGTGTTAGGGAATTCCGTGTTTGTTATACTTGTTGTGTCAATACTGGGACGGTCAGTTCTGGCTGTTGATGATGCTGGAGTTGTCGTCCAATGATATCCCATACTTGCTCAATTATAGACAGATCTAGTTATCTCGCAGGTCAAGATAACTTGTCAACACTCTGTAGAGCACGTTCCGTTACAACAGCGAGCGTTATCCTGTTGAAAAATTTCCTCTTGTATGCTGTTCATGAATGACAGTACTATAGGTTGAAATATCAAACTGACGTACAAATTTGCAGTCAGTGTGTTTGGAATAACCACGAGAGTACTCCTGCTGTCATAGAGAATTGCTCCCCAGACCATGATTCCAGGTGCAGGTCCATGATATCTAGACCGCAGACAGTTTGGTTGCAGTCGTTTCCCTGACTTCCTTCTGACCAATACATGGTCATCACTGGCACCAAGGCAGAACCTGCTTTCATTAGAAAACACAACAGATCTCCTCTCTCTCCGATAAGCTCTGGCTTGATACCATTGGCGTCGCAAACGGCAATGGCTTAGGATCAGTGAAATACACGATACAGGGCGCCTGGCTCGGAGATGTCCTTGAAGTAATCGATTTCTAACAGTTCATTGTGTCACTGTGGTACCAACTGTAGCTCGAACTTCTGCCGCCGACGCAGTACAATACGCTACAGCCGTATGCCGAATACGGCGGTCTTCCCTCTCAGTAGTGCCACGTGGTATGCAGAAACTCGGCTTTCTTGAGGCAGAGTACCATCCCTTGACCGCTGCTCCCAACAATCATGCACAATGGTTTCTTTCCGGCCATGTCTGTCAGCAATATCGCTGAAAGAGAATCCACCTTCTCGTAGTCCTATTATACGACCTCGTTCAAACTAGGTAAGCTGTTGATAGTCACTTCTGCGTTTTCCTAAAGACATTCTTGTCCAATTCGAAAACTTTCACAAAGACAAATAAACTCTCACGATCTTTACAGCACGCATTTAAAGCAATCCTGATTTGCAAGTTTTGAGTGGTGCTACTAGCGCCACACTTAAGCGCGAAATTTGAATCGATGTCATCTTTCAGATGTATAAACCCGCACTACCAAAATTCGTTTATCTAACACAAATCTTTCTTGGTGTTGGTTTCTTCTTCAATGTATACCTATTTAGTTAAGATTACAGAAATTATTGTGTCTTTTTTACTATTTTTCTTTTCGTATGCATTTCTATTTTGGATGGTACCATAATATCCTCTAGCTTAAAATATTTTATCGATTTTTTTGTTTGTAAGTTTTTTTTATCAATATTTCGAAATCAACAATTCTGATGACAACACTTAAAAAAATAATTTCTAGATACCTACGTTTCCAGTTGCGCCCCGTTTCAAAATTAAATCTATATGTGTTAAATTCAGGATGGTTATTGGACAAATATAATCACATGTTCTCCATTGAATCCAAAATTGACATTAGATTTGAAGTTTTTCTGCTTGTAAAATTTAGATACTATTTCAAATTTGATATACTTGGGTAAAGGTGATCAAGTATTAAGATTCTTCAAAAAGTGTTTTAAAATAAATAAATAAAAAATTCTTGAATTATGCGTGTACTTTTAAGTCATGTGTATTTTGTAATTATTTTGTTGACAATTATGTACTTTTTAAAAGAAAGTTTCTGTAAAAAGTAAAAGAACGAAATGCACGAACTGACTATCTGGAAGTATGTGACTGCGTTTATCAAGTGGCGTCAGGATCACCTGGATTTACGAACCGATAGGCTGTAAATACATGATTGCAATTATCATATGACTATGACGTCACGCGAATTTATAAACTGATTGCCTGGAAATACATGATTGCAATTATCCAGTGGCTATGACTGCTCCTGAATTTATGAACTTGTGGGATGGATACACATGATTACAGTTATCATGTGACCATGACGTCACCCGAATTTATACACTGATTGGCTGGAAACAGCATGAACTGAATTTATGAACTGATTGCAGTTATCACATGACTATGACGTCATATGAATTTAGCCCATTTAGTTTGAAACATTACATAATTTATATAACATCAAATTATGCATGTTGAAATTTTGTAATTATTCTTAAAATTAGTGTGTTTTTTAAATAACAGTCTGAATCGTGAGAACAGTATCTAATTTACAATTAATGAATAAAATATTCAGATTTAACAAAAAATTTCTATCTGGATTTGAAATATTTGCATATAATCACCATTAGAGCTGCCAACATACACACATCTTAAGACTAAAGTGCTTTAATAAACATTTTTCACAGAGTTAATAACAATTCAGTTAATGATTTTCCCTAACGAAAGCGTTTAATATAATTAAAAGGAAAAGTATATTTAGTAGAGCAATAAATAGCAGGAAAGAAACAAAAACGTTAAATAAAACGAGTATTTAAAAATAGCGTAAACCTATTTAACCTAATTGCTTAACGATGCCAGGTTACCTATCAAGGTACTAAGGAAAAGTCATGATTTAATTATGAGCACACAGAAATCTTCTTTCTATTGAGAAAGAAATCAAAATAGTCCTTTCAATTTCTTCGAACAATACTAGTAATTTGATTCGGTAAAGCCGACAGAGGTCATCAAAGAAATAATAAATAAATAATAGTTAAGAACTAGTTTAATGGAAACATAGCCTTACTCTCCTCGATTCCTTTTCGGTTAATGATTTTCTCTAGATTAAAAAAAAAACCATCAGGAAGTTTTTTTAATAGAAATGCGAAAAAAATAAAGAAAAAGTGATAAAAAAGGAGCAATGTACTTTTTGGAACTATTCAATTACATAATTATTTATCAACATATTTCAAATCTGAGATTAATATATAGCTGTAAATACATAATAGTTAATCTTCGCTATGCTTTACTCTTACAAAAAGAAAGGTAACAAATTACTTTAAAACAAAATGATTTTATAAAATTGTAGTGTATACATGAAAAATATATGTAATATAGCCTGAAAAGAAAACAAAAATTTGAAAAGCAGAGTTAAAACTGATTTTAAAAGACAGGTGACATTTATTTCATACTTTGTTTTATAGTTCTGTCAATTTTCGTCGGTAGTTAAAAGATATATAGAAATAACGATATGTAACAATATGTTCATAAAACCATTTTTCACAGAGGTTGTTGATATTTCAAAAGTTTGAATTCCCCATTCGATTTTACAAAAAATATACGAAGAATACTTTTTTAATGTAAATGCAGCGATATTTCTGTGGTAATCCTATTTGACTTTATAAGAAAATCTAAAAGGCAAGTTCTTACGACATATTTTACCTATCCAGATAATTTCCCAAAACTATAACCTATTTCACACATATCCAAATATTTCCTATAACTAAAAATCACATAAGAACTATACAAAGGAAATGGTTATGATATACGATTATAACATTATACTACCATTAAATTGTGTTATAAAATGTAAAAATTAACAAATTTTGTAAACACTACTTTCTTTGCAAAAATCTTAAAAACTCATTTCTTTTTCACCCAAAGGAGAAGTTCATCCAAAAAGAAGGTTTAGAGATACAGAAACTGACCACCATACGGTAAAAAATTATTTGTCATTTTAATTGCTTTTATTATTCAGTTCCTACTATTAGCTCACTCTCCCTGTATGCACTGCTGGCCACCGTAAATGCAACACCCTGAAGGAAGCATGCAAATAACATGAAATTTACAACATGCATTAGCGGAGGTGGGATATGCAAATGATTAGAATTTCAGCGCAGACACACATCACGCGCGCCTGTGGCGCCAACTCAAAGCGCTATTTAAGGCTTGGAGATTTCGACGATTTCAAGTTCGGCAATTGTGTTTTTCTTGTGGTTTTTTCAAAAAACAATCAGTTATGTCTCGTAGAAAAACAGCGATCAGCTTTTGATCAAGTATCCGAATTCGACAGTGGAAGGATAGTGGACTACCGAGATTGTGGATTATCTTTCAGGGAAATCGGTAGTCGTGTTGGACGGAACCAAACAACTGTAATGCGGATATGTGACCATTGGATGCAGGAGGGTACGACGGATCGACGTGGTAGATCGCATCCACCTCAGTGCACCTCTTCACGTGAGGACAGGCAAATTGTGCGCATGGCAGTGACGGATCGCGCAGTCACATCACGAACCAAAGCACAGCACATTGAGTCTGTAACGCATCATTCAGTGTCTGCGCGTACCATTCGACGCCATTTACAGCAGAGTGGTTTGTCCGCAAGACGTCCATTGCTTGGTCTACCCTTGACGCAGAACAACAGATGTCTCCGCCACCAACGGTGCGATGAAAGAAGGATGTGGGTGGCAGAATGGAATGAAATTGTATTTACTGACGAGTTACGCATCTGTCTGCAACACCACGATGGTAGGATTCGAGTCTGGAGACACCGTGGAGAGAGGATGCTAAACAGCTGCGTTATGCGCCGCCACACTGGTCCTGTACCGGGTATTATGGTATGGGGAGGTATTGGATATCACTCTCGCAACTCCTCTAGTACGCATTGCCGGTACTTTAAACAGCCAGCGCTACATCTCCGAGGTGTTGGAGCCAGTTGTCCTTCTTTACCTTCAGAGCTTGACACAGCCATATTTCAACAGGATAATGCGTGACACGCATTGTCCAAAGGTTCTTCGTCAATCACCAGATTGAATTGCTTCCCTGGCTGGCTCGCTCTCTGGATCTTTCTCCGATAGAAAACATATGATCCATGATTGCTCAACTATTGACCCAGATTACACCCCAGCAGCCACACCAGATCAACTTTGGCAACGTGTGGAAGCTACTTCGTCTACTGTACCCCCAAGAACACATCCAAAGTTTCTTTGAATCAATGCCGAGGCATGTGGCAGCGGTGATCTCCAACAATGGTGGCTACTCTGGCTACTGATTCTGGCAGGAACCACACTTCACAGAAGTCTATAAATTTAATCATTTGATACTTGGTCAACATGTTATCTATAAAATAAATTTTATTGTGCTATCTCTTGTCTTTCTTGATGTTGCATTTACGGTGGCCAGCAGTGTATTTATTTATATATTTATCTTGTACAAATTTTTAATCGTTAATAAAATACTTTCTATTCATCCAATCAAGTTCAAATAGATTTTTTAAACTTGTATAGTGGATGACACTTGATATTTTTTAAATATTAATTAATTTAATTTAATTATTACTGTTTTTTGATGCCAACTTAGATTCATCTCTGTTGTAACAATGTAACTGTTAAAACAAAGTCAAAAGTTGGCTTCGAAAACCTGTTTTTCAGCCAAACCGGGTGTGCATTGTTACAACAATGCTGACAAATCATGCTCCTTTTTCAATTCCTACTATTAGTTTCCTCTCTCCCTATATCTTTATATATATAAATCTTCTGTGAGTGTGTATGTGACTGAACTCCTCCTAAACGGCTGGATTTTTTTGTATAGGTTCAAGTGGATTCGAGAATGATTTAGATTCACAAATCGGTCCAATATTGCAATTAGTTAAAAATGCGCCCCAATTATGTAAGGGTGCGCGATTGTTCATAAAAAAATCATGGGCAATATTCTTGAGGCCACTATTTTGAGCGGCAAACTTCAAGGTGAAGTTGTACTGTGACGGACTCAAGTGTCTTTTCATTAACATGTCCTTTGGGTTCTTTTGGGGCCAGAATTAATGGCAACTCTTTTCCAACCAAAACCAAAGAAGTAAAACGTGAAGATAAGATGCAAATTAGATAACTTTTAAATATCAGAAGTTTCAGTAAGCTGGGTGGCAAATTGGGGAATGTTATGTTAGAGAGTGATACAATCGTGAAGTGACAGCCAACAGAGGTTATCCCGAAGATAGAGCCATTAGGTCAAGGTGCATACCATTGCTCTCGAGTAAAGACGCAACTTCCTTAGTATCGGATCAACGATTGGATTAAGGTAGGATTGACTGTTTATATTAGGACTTGTGATATTATTGGAATTGAGATTAGGCGGGTTAGATATTGATAGTGGTCCGAGTTACGTTATTTCGATATTACTTGTATTGTGTGTTTGTTCATCGTAGATTCTCTCATATATATTATTATCTAATCTGTTAAACGCTTAAGATCAAGTTCTTAATAAAGATATTTTAAGAACTTGCAAACTCTAGTTCTTTAGGACCTCACTCTGCTCACATAGATAACCCAAAGAAAGGGTGACCCTAGGGGACATTTTCACAGTACTTCTCCCAAGACCCCAAATGATTCTTTCAGACTCACCTACCCATTCAAATGTTTGAATTTCCACCGCTTGCATTTGCTATGATATAAGTCAAGGTCAAACAATGACAATTTGTGGCGGAGATTTAAAAAACCCCTTGCTTTTCGCACGCCAATTATATGTTGCATGTCCGAGGTTCAAACTATCGATTTATTTGCTTATACCCTCCAAGGATTAATCAAAAACATTATACATTCAATGGCATTGATAAACTTATTTTGTGCATTAAAAATATACCTGTTATGAAATAGCTCGAGTTTTATCTTTTTACGCTTCAATCAAAACAAGTTTAAGTTTCTATTCATAATAGCTTCTTATATTCAACTTAGTTCATAGTAAATACATACTCACACGCAATCGATAGGTCGAATTGTGGTAACTGCTGGGAGATGCCAGGATTGTAATAACTTACTTTATAAAAAAATTTCATCAAGACGGTTCAGATTGTTCAACTTATTCAAAAAGGTTTGTAATTTTTGATTTAAGACGGGGTACAGGACAAGTTTGTCATTACTAATATATATATATATATATATATATATATTTTATATATCTTATTCAAATTTTCAATCATTAATAAAATACTTTCTATTAACCCATTCAAACTAGGAATTGACTTTAATTTTTTTTTTTATATTACTTGTTATTTTATGTTTAAAAAATACCTAATGTATTATTACTTTTCTGGTTCTTACATAAATATAAGTGGATTGTATAAAATTTTAAGCAGTTTTAAAGGAATTATTGTGTGCATGAATTTTTAAAAATCAGCTGTGAGGAACTAACTTCCTCTTTTTAATTTAATTTATTTTAAGCTAATAAATCATTTCATTAATTGTTTAAGTGCTATGACGTTAGTATATATATAAATGATATAATGAAAACCAAGTTTTATTTATTCAATTTACGAACGCCAAAGTATTAAATTACAAGTCAGTAGACAAGTTTTTTATTGAAGATATCTATTAAAAATATTTTTCATTAAAATAGTATATTATTCAAAATTAATTAATAATTTTTTACTCTAGAAAAAGGATTTTAGAAACAAAATACGCTACTTAAAGTAAACCGGTTTTGTTATGAATCTCATCTTAAAGTAAATCTGCTTTGTTATAAATCTTCTTTAAGTAAACCTCATTTGACATAGAAACAAAATATGACAATACCTACATACAAAACAAATAATATAAAAATGCAGCACACTTTTTAGCATTTTAATAGAAGTAAAACAATATTACATATTGAAAAATAAAATTATAAGACCCACACATTTATGTGTCAAATTTTTATAACAAAGAAATACTTTTTCATTTTCAGAATTATATTAGCAGGTCTTTTAAGCGGGAAATTAATTCTGATGAACTTTATTTTAAATAGTTAAAATGAGATGTTCTGACATATAGTATATAAATATTTATATTTATATATATTACATATAAGTCTAGTTTTACAAAGTATCTCGTAAAATGGGGGGGGGGCGGAAAACTACCTTTCAATTGTAATATTTTTTTGAAATAGCTAATGGGCAATAAAAATGAAAATTGGAAAATATTTTTTTACCCCTTTGATGTAGTAAATCTGTCAGAAAGATTAAAACAAACTGAATATTAGCTATTAGGTGATTATAAATATATAATTTATTTTGTAATGCAGAGAGTGTAATAGAATAAGAACTGATTCATTTCCTTCCTGTACGTGAATAGAATTGCTACAAATTGGATGAAACAATGTTAAAAGTAACAAATGAAAGTATTATGCTCAAAAAATATTACTATCTTGAGCTACAAGAGGAATTCAATTCGTATTGGAATGAAGAACACGAACGAATAATTAATAAAAATTTTGCTTTTTGTAAAACAGTATTTTCATAAAATAAAATCTCCTTCTATTCTTATTTTACATAAGAACAACTGTAGAATAACTCATTATTCAATCCAACACACAATGTTTATGTTCAAAAATCAACTTAGAATGATTTATTTGAAGTTGATAATCTAATCAAGAAAAATAAAACATAGTTGTCGTTTTACTGTTTATAATTTAAGCAAATATAACTTTCAACCAGTCTCCGATTTTTAATTATTTTTCATTTTTCTTAAGGTATGCGACTATCCTAAAATCATGATTTTTTCAAAAAAATTGACATTTTTTTATGATTTTATTTTATAGGCCAACTTATTAGCTTTTAAAAAATACCAAGTTTTTTATTTTCCATTCGCTAGAACAAAAACTACAAGTGTTTTAGTAAAAGCAGATACCATAACTTTACACAAGATGTCAAACTTTAAAATGCGTTTTACTCGAAATGTGTTTTTTTCGAAAAACCCAAAAGGGGACAGCGATTGCTCAAAGAGTTTTTTAAATAATTTGCTGAAATTTTTTGTGTATATTCTGAATAACAGTAAAAGTGTTTTAACCCTCAGATTTATCGATCACGGTTTTACTTCAAAATTTACAGTCCTTTATGTGAATATATAATCACTGTTTTTTTAATCAATTTCATGTAGTCACTAAGATAAAGTGCTCTAGTTTTTGTAAAAATTAAAATATCTTTTATCCTGAAGGTCATTTCAAACATGAATAACAAAGTAACACATCAAAATTGAAAATTGAGAATTTGTTCATAAAATATTTGTACAGAGCGGAACCCGTTTATGTAATTTTTTGTTCATTTTTACCAGTTTTTTCCCATTTTAAAAATATAAATTTTTTTTTCAATTTTAGGATTTTTTTCTTAAAATATACTAAATAAATCTAAAAAAAAAAAAAAATCCCCATATCTCCATTTTTTTTTAAAAAAGGTTGTCGCAAGTAGTCAGATACATTAAAATTGATCAGACGAATTTTTAATGATAAGCTATGAACTTAACTCCGAACACTGACACACATTATAACTATTTTGTTCGAGTCATGACTCCTTTTTTTGTCTTGTCTTCACCTTATTTTTATTCTAATTCTTTGTTCTAATGGACTAACTAATTGGAATACTAGTTAATGTATTCCAAACCAGGGTAATAACTGTAAAATGGAACGTACAATAGTTCTAATTATACCATAATAAACGCGGAACGCATGGATTGAATAAAACAGAGATGTTTCGCTTACCTTTAAAGTGTCTCGTCACTGATATTTAACGATGAAACATGCAATTCTAAGCATCCAGATGTGGCTCTTATCTCTCTCTTATCTGATAAAACTTCGTTTTCAATGACTCGGAATAGTCTTTTGGACTAGTATGTTAAATGCACTTTTTTTCCCCTTGTTAACACAATGGGAATGTTGGACTGTAAGATCGTTTGGAATGAATGGTTCGCGGAAGTGACTCACTAGTTCGCGGTTAGCATCAGAGAAATGTTCTGGTCGCGTTGGCAAAAAAAAAAAAAAAAAGAAAAGAGAGAGAGAGTGAAAGAAAGTTTGTAATTTAATATGTACGATTCAGTTTAAATATTTAATGTTCAAGATAGGTTCCTTTTCTATTTTTAATTTACGAAGTTAAAAAAAAAAGTGAAAGACAACATCGCAAACAAGAGAGGAGCTGTAAGGTTTGGTTATTGTTATGTTTATTTCTTACAGTAAGATAGATATTTGAGGAGTAATAACTTTATTGAAAAATAACACGTAGATACAACAAAAAATTTTAAAGCTATTTTCATGATCAACAGTGGAAAAAATAAAACTTAAATATATCTAAATTATATATAATTCGCAAATTAATTTTAAAAAGGTGAGGCTTAGAAAGAAAAATCAGAAAGAAAGTTAAAAAATAATTATAAAATCAATAAAATATTTTTAATTGAAAATATCCTCAACTAGCCATTATCCACCACTTCGCTTGGTATTTCATGATAATGTGTAACTAAATAAATAGTTTTTTTTAACTTATTTATTTCTAAGTTCTATTCTTACAGTATTCAAACACATGTTGACATCCCTCATCTCTTGTTTTTAAAAAAATACAGGACTTAAGTATCTTTCACGAAATATACTTGTTTTTTTGCGCCCTCATAACCTCACCCCTAGGAAGTTGATCTCCTCCCAATCCATTCTTTGAGGATTTCTACTCAACAAAAGAAACATGCTTGCCAAGTTTCAAGTTTGTACACACATCTCATAATTCAAAAATGGGAGTTTTTATCTATAACTCCACAATTCCCATTCTTAAACCTTGCCAAATCAAAATATATCGCCAAATGTAGTAATCGTTTTCGAAACATGAGCGGGAACGTTTTTCTACCATTGGCTGCATATCACGGCAAATGGCAACTTTAAGTACATACACACACAAATTCTTTCTAAAGCAAGAAGCTCTTAGAAAAAAGATCACTAAAGAGAAATGTGCAAATCTTGATTCACGAAAATGTACTTCCGGTTCCTTTTATGTATCAGCGAAGCTTCTTGCAAAATTTTGGGTGAAATTGTCAAATCAGCCGCTTCTCCGCCAAATTTTGAAAAACCACCAATTTTGCGCGTTTTATCTTGTTGTGTTTTGGAGCAGCAACTCCACGATTTGACGTTTTTGACCCTTTATCAATTTGGCGAGAAAACACTTGGCGGGATCAGCAGCCGATACGACAATCCAACCAAATTTTTTATAGGTACGATCAACGGTATGGGTTTACAAACGTCCCGAACTAGCACATAAAAACTTATATGTAAGATTATACGCAGACTACATATTAAAACCCAGAATCACCAATTGTTTATTCTTGTAAGAGAAAAAGACAATTATTGCACATAAGCAAAAGCAACAAAGCAATGTAGCATTACATTTCTCAAAGAATTCAAATGCTAATTGTTGCTCCAACAATACTTTTATGATTATATAGTGATAACCAACTCAACAATTGTTTATTTAACGATAAAATATGATTCTTCAATTAGTAGATTGGTGTAAAATTTTAACTGTACTAAATAATATTTAATGTTCTTGTTTTCCATTTGATTTTTACACTTGCATATTTTTCATTTTCTTTAATCTGGTAAGTAATTACAGATACCCATGATATTTTGAATAATTTGCAAATGTGAAGTAATTTGTGTACGTTCTTAACTGAACTCATAAAATGTTTCCCTACAATAAGACATAACAGGAAAATGAGTTCTTTCTGGTAGTTTGTAATAAACCCCTCTGGTTAAAGTGTAGAATGGCGAAGTCAATTTTTCGGCTACTGGAATCGATCACCAAACATTTTTTTTTTCATAAATATTTAAGCAATTTTTTCATTGCTCATTAATATTTATTTATTTTCATTGCAAAATTCCACTTTGTAAATTCTCGGAACACCTATCGCTAAATTTAAGTTGCTTGGCAACCGGAATTGGTCGTCAAAAAAATTGACTTTGTCAAGAGGCTCCCTATTCTAGACTTTAACCAAATCCACTTATTCCAAAAATGAGACTTCAGTGAGATAGTGAACTTTACAACCGTATTTTAGACGTCAATTAAAACAAATGACAAATATTTACTTATGAAGTAATGGTATTTATATATTATGATACACCTTTCTTTCCAATAAATGCAGTTTGTAGCTTTTGGGAAAATAAAAGAAACGCCCTAAAAAATAAAACGTAGTGTGTCTACTTTGCTGCAAACATTTATATCATTTCAGGTAGATTTTCTGAGAAGTGTATAAACTAACCTTTTTTCAATACCATTACAGAAAAAATATTCTGCTCTAATTTTTCCTCTTGTATTTTAAAATAATTTCACAAAAAAATTTAACTGAATACTGAAAAGTATGACAGGAGAAATGTTAATGTTTGTATATATCTAAATAAGAAGATATTTCATTTCCAATAGAATTTGCTGTTTTAAACATTACGTTCCGAAATTAATTTTTAAGTCAAAATGAAAAAAAATCTAGGATTCTTAAGTTTACCTATCACATCTGCAATTATTGTTCATTGTAATATTTTTTGTTAAATGATGATTACTTCTATGGCCATCTTGTTTTGACCTATACTGTCTTGTCATATTTTTTGTTTATTGTTTTGCTTTATTATACATTTATAGCAATTTAGTATACGTAGTAGAATTCAAAAGTTCTTAGACTGAACCTATAACTTAAAAAAAGTATCACCAAATAAACTGCTGAAACACATCCTCCTTCGAAATAAGACCCTTAAGTAACAACACAGTTTTGCATCGCTTGTAAAGGTCATCGAAATATTTCTGGAATCCATTTTTAGTCATGTTTTTTAAATTCAACCTGCGACTCACTTTGAGACATTGCCATTCTGTGATGACCATGTCTTACCGGATCCGCGTAAGCTAGAGGTGTGGGATTATCAAAATGATGAGACATAATTCTTAATACAACTTTTATTAAGAATAACTTATATTACTTAAAGACAATTTTGACAATTATTAATTAAAGGAGAGTCGAGCCCAAACTAAATCACGTATTTAAGTCAGATCAGCAACTAGATCTTTCATCCTTATCCTAAATAACTTGTTTATCTAATTACTTATATCTAATATTTTTTCCGTCTGGCCCCTTGACCTAGAGAATAAACTATAACTTTTATTTTAAGATTTTTGATCCGCAATGCAGCTAATTTTTTGACTGCCTATTTTTGGCCCAAGATTTCACACTAAGCTTTGTCACGCTATTGACGAAGATTCCACACAACAATCTCTGAGCCGTACGCTATGTACTATGCTATTGCTATATCTATGTTTGCCGCATCCTTTTATAATATTTTCCCATTTACATTTTCGATCCGTTTTCTTTTTGGTTTTGGGGTTGGGTTTTTGCCATTAATCGTCCGTCAAAGAACATAGGAGTTATTTTAATCAGAAAGACGCGAGAGACGTCACAACCCCCTCCAAGGAAAACGTGATTTACAAGGGTTCTCAATCCCCTTAATAAAACGTGTCTAAATTCTATTTCAAAATTTTCCCGCTTTCTGAGTTTTATTTAAATTTAATCTTAAATCTTCATTTTAATTTTTATAATTTCCAATATCTATTTGACTTTAATTTTCAAAATTTTTAATTTTAAATTTTAACTTTTATAATTTCCAAATTTTATCTTGCTTTTTTTTCGAATTTTAATCTTAAATTTTAACTTTTAAAATTTAAAATTTTATTTTGACTTTAATTTTATTACCATTTTAAAATTTTTTAATATTAAATTTTAATTTTAAACTGTGACAAAAATTTTACTCCAAAACTAGGCAAACTTTAAAATTACTGTTTAATTTGTGCCCACTCTCACCTTTTACAATTCGTTATTAAAATATTTATACCTTTTTAAAAACCCCCCATTCTGGGTGCGCAGACCCAATTAACACTTCATATGGAGCTTTTCTTCTGCTCCCTTTTTTAACAGCCTAAACACTTTTAAGTTCAAGATTTTCAGGGTCGTCCCCCTGAAATAAAAACATTTATATCTATTTCCATAATGTTAATCAATTTTACAAAAATTTATTTATATATCACAATAAATTTTATCTCCATCCCTACATCTTTTTCAAAAAACCCCCCAATGAGCCGCGCAGCGCCTTTAAATTTTTATTGTTAGTGCCTTGACTACGCCGCGTTTCCCGAACCAGATGCCCATAATACGTAAAAATACAAAAAATATATATATACACATATTATACAATTACAAACATTTTTAAATAAACCATTATAAAAAAAAAACCAAAGGAAATTTTTCGCATCTCACGAATCATACATCGAAGTAAACAAATGTGTGAATACAAATGTTTTTTTCAAAAAAAAAATTTTAAAAGTCAAAATTTCAAAATTAAATGAACACTCAAGTGTTTGACTTGGTTTAAACTTTTAAGCACCGCCCGAGATTTCTTTTTTTTGAATAATTTTTCCGACCACTTTTTGGGAAGATCATAAAAAATGAAACAATACAACCTGATTTTTATATTCGGTCTCCCCTTTCACATTCAACGATGAGGTGCACATCTTCTTTCCCTTGTTTGTTTGGAATTTTTGTTGTAAGGCTTGTAATCTCCTTTTTTTCCTTTTCCTTTGCCTTCCCAATTTTTTCCTTGGCTGGTTGGGGTTCTTCCCCGTCGGGCCTTAGATTATATTTTTTTTCAAATGGAATTTCAGTTGTTTCTCCCGCTTTTTTCATCTCTGAAATAGTACTAGATGACATTTGTCTTTTATTATTAATTTTTTCCCCCCTTTTTTTTCCATTTCCCTTTGTGGTCCATTTGTCCCCGATATACCTGATTTTTATTTCCTTGGTTTATTTTAAACCCTTTTTTATTTTTATTTTCTTTCCCTACTGAACTAGGTGGGATCTGACCAGTGATTTGTTTTATGGGCCCCTTCTGTATTTTGTATTGATTTGATTTTACCAATCCTTTTTCTAACCTACGTTTCACCGCAATTTTCCCCATTTGTGACTCATTTAACCTTGGTGTATTTTTTTTCCAAGTACATTTCCTGACTTGATCTTATACTATTTGGGATACCTGTTCCTAATTGACCTTATTTCCTATGACGATATATTCTTATTTGATCACGAAACCCGTTAATCTTTTTCCCGATTTCCATATTAAATAGTTAAATTTCCTAACCGGGGACCTAAAAGGTCCTAAAATTTTTTTTAAAATTTAGACATATTTTGTTAAGCTGAACTTACGGGGTGTTTTAAAAAAACCCAATCATTTACCTTTTTTTTTATGCCCTTTTCTACGTCATTATAATTTTTTTCCCCCACCTTCCTGTTTAATTTTCGTATTAGTCTAGCTTCTTTAAAGTTTTCTGTATATTTTGAATTTTAAATTTAGAGTTTTCCGATATCATAACTAGTTTTGAAATGGTGTAATCAATTTTCGCCCTTTAAAAACCCCACCCGGGTTTTTCCCGTTGTTTCATTCACCGCCGTACGAATAGCGAAGAAAACCCCACGAAAAACCGACCCCGCGTTGATCATTAACGTAATTTGCAATCAGCACTATATCTCGAAACCTTTCGTCCGATTTGTTGTTCGTATGCAAAAAAGTCTTCAACCTTATGCCTAATCTTTCACTTAAGTGCTAAAAAATCTCGATATAAATTGGGGACCATTATCACTTTTTAAATTTTATTGGAGCCCTAACGGATATAAAGTTATAAAAAAAAAATATCCGCTATTATACGAGATGGGCCTTTTAAGGGTATAATTTCAGCCCATTTGCTGAAATGAGGGTTATTACTAAAAATATAGCGGTTACGTCTTATTCTCGATAAGGATGGGCCTAATAAATTAACGTCACTATCTCATTGGGATAATTGATATAATTGATTTAACGACCAGTGGTAACGCTTTTTTTATAGTTATTAACTTGGCAATATGGCATGTAGAGACATATTGATCAATAAATTTTCTCATGTGGGGAAAAAAAAACGCCCCGAATTTTTATGATACTTTTTAAATCTGCCGACGTGCCCCTTATTGGCTTGTCTTTCTCTCATTATTTCATTCCAAAGATTTTAATGTATACACCCACCAATGACCCGTTTCCATAAAATAACAATCCTTCAATTAAACGGAAATCGTGGGACCAATTTTCACATATCTTGATTAACCGGTTTTCTTCCGGGTTTCTAAATATCTATATATGACCATTCTTCATTTTTCTTTCCCTATTAATTGTTCCGAAGTAAATACCAAATCTTTGATTATGGCAAAAATTTTATCACCCATTATACTATTAATTGATTCCTTGATAGAATGTCAGCCACTGCATTTTGAGTTCCCGGGCTATGTTCCCATTCTATATTGAATTTGCTAACTTTAGTGCCCATCTAATCATCCTACCGATAAATTTTTCCCTTTGTTAGGGGTGTTAATGCGGGTGATTGTTATTACCTTTTTTGGTAATATTCCAAATATGTTCTAAATTTGTTCAAAGCCCATACTACTGCTAGACATTTTTTTTTCGGTTACGTGTAATTTTTCTGCGTTGTTTGTGTACGGGCGAAATGACTGGTCTGTTTTGTTGGTTTAGACGTCCCCAAAAACCCAAACGAACTGGATCTGTAAAAACTCGAATGGCCTGAAAGTTTGGGATTTAAAAATGGCGCTTTTTTTACCGCCTCCTTGACCTCTTCGAATGCCTTTGGCTTATTGGCCCCGACAAATTTTTAAATTTCGTTTTAAAATTATAAAGTTTTAAAAAATTTCCCCATAATTTTTAATAAATTTCGCGTACCACTGGGACATACCTAAAAAAATTTGATACCTCTTTTGAGTTACGGGGGGGTTTATCTCTTGTATAGCTCTAACCTTTGTCTCATCCGTTTTAATTCTTCTTTTCTAATAATTTAACCTAAAATTTCAATTCATCGCACCCAATTTCATTTTTTTTCCTTTTTTAAGCAAACCCGCATCCTTTAAAAAAGAAAAAAATTCCCCCTTTAAACAAATTTGGGGAATGATGGAGACGCGATGATAACGTCGTCCGTAAAAACCCACAAACTTCCCCATACCGGTTTTTGATTATGTCAATTGCTTTTGAAAATTGGGAGCTGCTCCTGATAAACCGAATGGCATCCGCTTTGAAAGCAAATGCCACTTTTTTCCAAATGCGGGGCTTTAAATATATCGCGGGGTTTTCTGCCATTTGAAAATACCCAATTTTTAGATCAAGAATAATTTATTGTTGTATATTATGTTCGTTAATAAATCATCTATTAACGGTAAAGGGGATATACTTTTTGATCGAATTTAATTTCTATAGTCTACGTTCTATAGGGGATTATCCGGTGGTAACCCATTTTTTTTCTGCATAATACAACAGGTGACGCGTATGGGGACTGAATTGGAACAATGTTTCCCCTTTTTAACATTTTTTTTTATGTGAAAACTATTATTGCTTGTTAGGGGTCATACTTTTTAAGGCCCTTAAGCTACTGGTGGGTTTTTCCCCCTGTCAATTTCATGGTATAAGACATGAGTAAGACCTGGTTTATCTGAAAATAACCCTTTAAAACTATAAACAATTTTTGTAGTTTTTTTTTTTCTACTTCCCCCAATTTTGTTTTGAAAAACTTCTCAACTTTTTCCCTTAATTTCAAACCACCCTTTTTTATTTGAGAACTGAATTTTCAACGATTTTTTATTAAAATCTAAAATATTCTTTATGATTTTTGAAATCTATACCCAGAATACATGGGTATTCTAAATTTTCAAACATGAAATGACCCCCAAATTTTTTTTCGAATTGTTTGATCTTAATTTTCAATTCTACAATCCCCCGTTTTGGCATTTCGCACCCTGTGCTGTTATTTCCTGCTCGTTTTTTATTTTTTATAGAAAAAAAATTTTCATATACTTCTTCCGATATAAAAGATTTATCTGCTCCGGTGTCCCAAGGGTTTCAAAAATGTGTTATTTAAAAATATAGGACGTGGGGAAGTTCTACGGGGCCCAAAAATGAGAAAAGTCCAATTTCCTTTTTTGTCGCCCCTTTAGGTTGATCATTAACCTTTTCAATATTTAACGTCCCTTTTGGGCCATCGCCCGATTGAAATTATCACTGAACCCTTTTTTCTACGGTCCCCCCTATTAAAATTATCATTTCCTATTTCGAAATGAGTAACCTCTTTTGGGAAACTTTTTATCAATTTTTAAAAACTTTCCTCGAACCCCCATTATTTTGACGGCTATTTTCGTAAAACTATTTCGTTATTTGGTCTACCCCATTTCCGAATTTCCAGTTTTACCATTAGCTTCAAAAAAAAGGATCCTATGCGCATTTTGACCTCGTCTTTCTCATTTGGGTTTTGATAACCCCTTTTAATTTGAAGAATATCTCTTCGAATTTAGCCAGGACTTCTAAAAGTTGTATCGTATTTTTTTTGGGTTTAACTTTCCAGTAGTCCTGTACCGGGTTGAGTCGAACTAAAATATGATCCACAAGCTGCTTTTGGGGCATTCCTAAGCTAAACTTCTTTTTTAAAACCCCTATAAAAATCAGTCGCCTCCGATTTCCCTGTTGTGATGCATAAAACTCCGACTGTAGTTCTTTTTTTTTTGACGCGGGGGAAAACTCCAATTCAGCTTTTAGCTGGGAAAATCCGTGGTGTATTTTGCAAACAACAAACCAAAACGAATACCAATCTTGAGCCCCCTTTCCCCGAGATGACTTTTTTAACACATGACAGATTACTTGGGATTTCAAGTAACTGAATATTATTGTCGATGCACTCAATGAACTCTGCACCAACATTCTCCGACCCTGAAAAGTACATTTCAGGTAGGGTGTATTTCCACCTACATTACCCTAACCCAGAATTAAATACGTTCGGGCATACACATTAGGACATTGCCATTCTGTGGTACGACCATGTCTTACCGGATCCACGTAAGCTAGGGTGTGGGATTATCAAAATGATGAGACATAATTCTTAATACAACTTTTATTAGAATAACTTATATTACTTAAAGATAATTTTTGACAAGTATTAAATTAAAGTGAGAGTCGAGCCCAAACTAAAATCACGTATTTAAAGTCAGATCACCAACTAGATCATCTATCTCAATTATCCTAAATAATCCTGTTTATCTAATTACTTATATGCAACATTACACCTTTTCCAGTCTGGTCCTTGACCTAGAGAATATAATCTATAACTTTATATTTGAAGATTCTTGATCCGCAATGCAGCTAATTCTTGACTGCCTATTCTTGGTCACAGGGTTTCACACACTAAGCTTTGTCACGCTATTGATCAGGGCTGATTCCACACTACAATCTCTGAGCCTGCTACGCTATGCTATCTATGCTATTGCTATATCTATGTTTGCCGCGCTATCCTTTTTATAATATATCTCATTTACATATTCGATCCGTTTCTCTTCTTGGTATTGGGTTGGAAGGTTTTGCCATTAATCGTGGCCGTCAAAGAACATAAGGTTATTTAATCAGAAGACGCGAGAGACGATCACAACTTTAACTTCATTTACAGATTGGTCTTTGTTTAACATGCGGGGAACGATATGTTGACACACCCTATGCATGTTAAGTTGCTTAGTCAGTATCCATTGACATGTGACCGAGGATATCCTAACTGATTCTGCTATTGTTTGAACACTGTTCTTACATACCGCCGCAGAAACCTTTTCGATGTTTTCAGGGGTGGAGAGGCTTGGACCTCTCTCTCTCAAGCACCTAGATGTGTGGGAGCTAGGGAAGAAACACTCGCCATGTTCCAATTAATCTATTTATTTATCTCACAACGAAAAGACACTATTTCAACTAATAATACTAAGAGAATGTTTCAATGCTAACCGCGAAAGTGGAACAAAGACGGTAAAACGCGAACGATTAGGAGACTAACAAACTCGATCCTTACTTAATAAAGGATCTAACCAATCATCCAATTTAATCTAACATCAATTTAATCTCAGTGAGCAATCGTTACTTTAAAATTTCCTCCTAATGATTTCTTAATCACAATAATTCAAATATGATACTTTCAGTAGTAATCTCACCTGATTCGAGTATATCTCCTCTCTTACTCTCTATTCAAGCTAGAAAACTTCGACTATATATAGTAAGTTAATTCAAATATCACGATTCTCTCTTCTTCCGAAGGGTTGGTTGTGAATAACGTGAATTGATAGCCCAATGATTTCCCACGAGGATTAACTGAAGGAACGCGTATAGATCCGTCACAGGGGTGTGGGAAGTCTGCGGTCATCCAGAGTGTTTATCCTCTTTCACACTTTCCCTGCCTTCTCTGAAACGTCGATGCTACTCAAAAGCTTGCGTTCGCGATAATGTATCACAGCCTTACAACTACTTCAAAATTTCGAAAGTCTCCATAGTGCTTTTCCCCATACGAACACAAAAAAAAATATCCATTATCCGCTCAACAAACACAATTTCTTTCAATCGCCGACGATTAAGTACACCCGCCTACAAAATACGACATCGTGGTGACCCACCGACCACGTGATCTGGAACAAACTTTTTTTAGAAAAGGGGAAGAATGCAATAACACAGAAATGTTATTGTAGTCGTTTTACAGAAAACATTTTCCGCGTTATAGGCTCAGTCCGGGAACTATTGAATCCCTTTTAGTATGTTTAAGGTATCCGACTACGTTCGGAACCCTGATTTTAAAAAAGGGCATAAATATATAATTTTCATGATATTTAGTGTCACTTAGATTAGAATACAGGTATAAAATTGTTTTAAGGACATTACTTGACAAAAAAATTTATTTAAATACAATATTTTACGACCTTTTAAATATTTTCCTTTTTTGTAAAAAATGCTTCTATTGTATTAATATTTTGCCTGTATATAGCTCAGACCTCTGTACAGAGGCTCAACTATGATTTTTTGAAAAATTCACATTATTTTCAGAGTTACAACCATTTGAAATAATTACCAGCATATTTTCTTAAAATTTCTCCCTTCTGTTTTCGTAAAACATGGATAAACCGACTTCCAAGTTATGCATTTCAAAAATTCTAGTTGAGCCTCTGTACAGAGGTCTGAGCTGAATACAGGCAAAATATTATTATAATAGAAGCATTTTTCACAAAAGGAGAATAATTTGAAAATGGGTCATTCTATGTTCATTTTTTGTCAAAATATTGTACTTAAATAATTTTTTTGTGATAATGTCCTTAAAACAATTTTATACATGTATTCTAATCTAAGTGACATTAAATATCATAAATATTATCCATTTACACGCTTTTGCAAAATCACGGTTCCGAACGTAGTCGAATACCTTAAAGGAAAAAAAACGAGTATATTATAGCGTTAACATTTAGTTTTCTTTTTGCAGATGTACTACACATGCGCTTATTACTTGACCATAGT
This sequence comes from Trichonephila inaurata madagascariensis, assembly GCA_019973955.1. NCBI lineage: Eukaryota > Metazoa > Arthropoda > Arachnida > Araneae > Nephilidae > Trichonephila > Trichonephila inaurata. Next base: position 217,558 of record BMAV01010020.1, read on the forward strand.
TCTTGCACTTACCTTCTGCTCACCAGTCAAAACCGAAGTTTACAATACCTCCATATACAAAGGGAATGTGATGAACGAACTGAACAAATTTGTAACTAGTTTGCTGAAAGCAAACATGCTTCCTGATCTTCAGGCAGCGGTTAGAAGGCTGAGAGATCTGAAGGCAGGGCATTCAGGAAGAACAAAATTTAGTGACGTTCCTGGAGAAAAGTAAGAATTAAATATTTCAAAATTAATTTTTCGTTGCTTATTTTTGGAAACAGGTTCTTTAAAAATATCTGTTTACTTAAACAGTTAGGGCATTTCCAGGCAAAAATTAACAGAAAAAGCAATTTAGAATTTAATTTAATTGCTTTGTAAAGAATAATACACCCATGTGGTGACCGGGTGTGAAAAAATAGTCCCAACGTAACCCATGCGTGTCGTAGAAGACGACTAAAATGAGACCGGTCCTAAAGGTTCTGGGGTTGGGGGTAGGACTAACAACCCTCTCCCATAAAAAAATCTCTTGTTACGAAATCTCAAGAAGAAAATATATCCGGGCTAACTCGAAAATATATGAAATCGAGTTTAATCAAAAGAAAAACAAAGGTTCTATTGTATAAAAGTCTTTTAAGATCAGTATTAACTTAAGCATATGAAACTTGGTCCATGTCTCGAACAGATGAGAACATGATAAGTATCTACGAAAGGAAGATTTTAAAATTTATTTTTTGGAGGAATTTAGGAAAATGGAACGTGGCGAAGAGGATCAAATTTCGAGCTCTATCACTGATATGAAGAATCTGACATTGTTAACTTCATCAAAATACAACGAATTAAAGGGCAGGTCCCGTTATCCGAATGGACGAAGACCACACCTCTAAAAAAGTCTTCAATGCCCAACCAATTGCACAGGGAAAAAAGGGGGGCCCAAAACCCAAGATGGGACACCCGAAAAAAAAACCTCCTAGTTATGAGAACAAGTTTGGGGAACACTAGCAGGAAGAAACTGGCCTGGAAAAAAGGTTTGAGGCCAAGGCCCCCCCCTTGTTGAGCCCGAGGAAGGAAGAAAAGGGTAATATAATTAATACGTAAAAAACAATTTTAGAACGAAATGATGATTGAAGTAAACATACTTATAGAAATCTCTGTCTTCTCTTCATATTTGTTGTGAAATTCCGCAGCATAACAGTTCACACATTTTCGGCCATCGAAATGCAATCAAAATTCATTTTTATATTCAGAACTAAATTTTAATCAATATTTCAAATTGTCCTAACGAAGAAGGTGAAAATGTGGTATAAAATTCTTTAGACAGTGTAATCTTAATGTGTGTGCCAATTTCAGTTATTAAAAATTTTTTTAAGAAAACTTATTTGCAGAGTATTTTATTAAGCCAAATGATCGTTATTATAGTGGATCCCTCCGCATATAATTTTCACAGAATCTGCCACCCCCCAAAAATTATTATCAAGTGGAAAAATCGTTTGACCTCAAAATAAGTGTTGAAGTGTGAATCAAGTGCTCGAGATAAGCATGGTCGCCTCTCAAAAGTCGTCCAAAGCTTAATAATTTGATTCTATTTCACTTATTTTTGAATAACCGTCATGCAAAATTATTATTAAACGTCAATCTATTGATAAAGATGTAAAATTTTTGCACGTATTTTACTTTAACCGATACAAATGACAAGAGCAATTTTTATTGTTATGTCATATGTTTGAAAATTAAGCTGTTTATTGAGGAAAGTAGCCTTTTGAAAAGTGGTCAGGTAAAATTTATTGGTAGATAAGACCATAGACCCCTGGAGGATTATCTTTTTGTAGAAGAAAAGCGATTTATTCACTCATTTACACAACACATTCACAAGAGACTGGACTGTAGACGCAGTCCTCCGCTCTCTATCTGGAACTATGATGAGATTTAGGGAACTGTTAGACATACAGACAGGGGCTTCTTGAGACTTCCTTAGGCCCTGGACCTTACGCAAAAGTAGGCCCTAAGCCACTGGCGAAGCTAGTTCTAAGAGGGCCCTGTATCAAAAATTCCTTGGTTCCTCTTGTTAGGGGCCCCTTAATATTGTTACGTAGATCCGGGTTCGAAGATTTTATGCAAAAAAATCACAAAGAAAATAAACAGTTCTTCAAGAGCGATTGCGAATTTATTAACAAAAATCCAATCCTTTAAATACAGGATTCAGCAGCAATATTCACAGAGTAAATCTCCGAAGGTCTTCACACCTTCAACAGCAATCAAACACAATTATCCGTTTTTAAAATACACGGATGTAAAAGATTATTCACAAGCACAGCCGAGCTAATCGCTAGTCAAAACAATCCTCACTACTCACTGGTTTAATCAAGTCTGATCGCCGTACCGGCAAGCATCTTTTCTTATAGGCGCGACAGAAACTTCCAGAAATATAACCGCTCGTGTCATTGAACGTGACACTAGTGGAGAGATCTACTACTTCCTAGAAGATTCCAGAGGATTCCGAACTCGCCAACATGGTCGTCAATGACACCAAAATGGTCACCAAAGTCGCCAACTTGGCTCTACCGCCAAGATTTTTTCGCCAAGTTCTCATGAATCGCCATTATAACGTAAGGGACGGCATTGCTTGTGAATGGTACAATTTTAGCATGAAATAAACATAACATAGAGTAACATAAATGCATTAAACATCCAAATACAAATTATATACACTATTTACACAAAATTCGTAACACTATTTTACGTTTTTTTGCTAACACATGTTGGAGCCCCTTATCATTGATACGGTGATTGCTACGCCCTTGCCCTGGACCCCTACGCAAATGTGGATCCCACATATGGCCCTTAAATTACAGTACATAACATACGTTGTCAAATACACGTACAAACAATAACCCGAAAGAAATAAATGTACATGGCTTACAATTGCACAAACCTGCTCAAGCGACTGCCAATTTTGACTGAAGGAGTAATGATGATGTATGGAGGTAAGCCTAGGCCTATACATGAACGAATGGTCCTCACATGTAGCCAGTTAGTCAGAAATTCCCAGTTTTTCGGTGAAAACAACCGGAAAAAGCATTTGATCGTTGAAATTATTCGAATAATAAGGCTGAGTCGGGAACGAGACGAGGCCTCCATTGTAGTCGAGGCCCTGGGCCCGGGCTCAGTTGGCCCATGCCTTAATACGTCCCTGCATAGACTTTACATTTGGCAGATAAGTTTTCACGCTAAACTGGGATTGATAAAGCTCGGATTTATGGAAATCGGCTACTATAGAAGGTTGCCAGGGTGATATAGATCTACACTACTTGTAATTGGCAAGTCTATTTCTTTTGTGGAATAGTGATCCGCTAAAAATGGGTTTTATGGAAATCGACTGCAAAGAATGAGAGGGTTTGAGGGCTCATTATACATAAAAAATTTCCGTTTTTGACTTATTTCACCTACACACTTGAAATTTGGCAGGTGTGTTTCTTTTGTTAAGTAGAGATCCGCTAAGAACGAAATTTCCGGAAATCAATGCCTAAGAGGGAGGTTACGGGGGCGTAAAAGATAAAGACCTTTTTTTTAAATCAAGAGTCAAGGGCTGTAAGAATGTTTTTGAATACAACCAAAAGCTTAATTCAAGGACTTATAACTGAACTGAACCAGTGGCGCAACAGTCCATGAGGCCAAGGTCGGCTGTTTCCATCTAGTTTACGTGACCTTAGGCGTTGGGATGCATGTGCAGATGTTCCGTTCAAATGGTCAGTCTGACGCGAAAACCCCCAGTGTTCAGTTCCCAAGAAATCTTGGTACTCATTTATCGACCCTCTGAAGAGATATAAGGCTGAGTCGACCTTGCTCCGCACGGGGTTTGAACCCCGGGCTTGTAGCGAGAAATCACTATACACTACCACTCAACCACTGGGCTTATGCTAGGACATAGATATTAATAAAATATATTATAGCCATACAACATCACGAAATACCCAGCGAAGCAGGTGGGCAATGGCTAGTAAAATCTTTTAGTTGAAGTTCTTTACTTCACATCTTATAAAACAAAAATGTTTTTTCTTATAAATCATCTCGATCAAGCTTTCAAATCTATATTATTTAATAGCGTCATCTATTGATTGAGATTTAGGAAAGTTTGTAGGTACACAAAAGTCCAAATACTTAGCAAAATTGTTCAAAGTGCACAAGAAAAGAGACAAATGCTATTTATTATCTATGGTATATAATTGAGATGTAATAAAATTTTTATATTATTCGAAAATTATACATAGGTATATTCAAAACTTTGTTCAGTTAAATCGAATCAAGAGACACTACGAGTATGAAGTTTGTTCCTGAAAGGTATTCTTTGCTTGAAAAATTATTCATATTTCCTGTTTTATTTCCTCGTGCAAATGTTGAAATAAGAAATCATGAAACTCCAACCTTCACTTGAAGATTAAATATCGTTTTCTTTCCTTCTTCTGAGAAATCATTTTCCTTAAAATACACTTAGTTGCTGCAACTAAGAGAATCTATCAAATAAAATCATAGTTTAAAATCAGGAAGGAAAATTTCAATAGTCAAATTTTATGTACAAGAAAAAAGTGTTACTGCATTAAAAAAATTGCTTAAAATTCTAATATTTTAATAGAATATCATCAATAGAAATTTAACTTTCGACTTCGTGTTCTGAGAGCCATTGTACGTACTCTATATAAATTATTCTTTTTCCTTAAAATTAGTACACCACATAGTATTTTTCAAATTAACCTAAATTGAAGAGAAAAATAAAATAAAAATTTGGTTCAAATTAAAACACATTTGAAATATTCTTTTCCATTTCCATAATAATCTGCAATAAGTAATTACAGCTTTCAAAGAAAAAAAATGACATTTTCAATATCATTGTTCTGTTACACACAGTTACAGTTTACTAAATGTAGTACTTTGTAATAAAATAATATTCTCACGTCTAGGTTTAAGTTTTGCCAAAGCAACTGCAATAATGAATTCATAACAATATTTGAAAAAAGCGGAAGTAAAGGTAACTTCGTAATTTTAATAGTAGAAATAAAAAAAATCTATCTGGTGACATTAAAAATGTCATCAGAGATTTCTAAATAAAAATGACTTATTGACAAAAATTATTTATCGTTTTTAATTACACTTATTTTAATTTAACCAATTTTTTCGACTCCTATTTACATTGTAATCGAATATCTACTGAATGACACCAATAACCTCGTAAATTTGTGCCACGATTCGATGACAAAGTCGATATATGAGCTGGTATCCTATTCTCCAAATACTGCAAACTAAAGAATTTATAACCTCAGCATATTTTATATGCGTCAAACCCTCTGACTAATAATTCGAGTTCGATCTCATAGCCACATTTTCTCTTACTAAACTATTGCATTCTTTATTACGATATTTCTTATTAATAATGTAAATTTTTTTTCGAATCATGGAAGTATTTATTTGGAATACATTTTTCCCTTTCTTTGAGTAATTAAAATCTTATTTATTCCATTTTGTTAAAGTCGCGAAAAACATTCTTAAAATTTCTCTAGAGGATATTTTTTATTCCAATATTTTTTTCTTGAAAATATTCAAAGAAGAATGTGTTATAAAATGTATTGTAAAAAGGATAATGAGAATTTAAAGACATAAATGTTCAAATACAATTCTTTAAAGCAAATGTAACATCGTTTGTAAATTCGTTCCACGAAAAAGTTATTTGCAGTTGGAAAACAAAAAATAAATTCAGGATGATTTTCATTTATCCTGAAAAGAAAAATAAGTGATAAGAATTTTGAACTAGTGTCACGTGACTTTTATTCAATATATTTAACTAATATTTTTTAACATTTCATTTTATTACATTTATTTATTTATGCAAAATCGTTTGGCAACTACATTAGTTTTGTGATTTCGGAAAAAGTATTTCAATTTGATGCTCGATTTTAAAAAGAATTTTATTAGATGTTGTTATAAAAATATTATTCTTGCACCAGAGAGAAGCTTATTTTATTGATTTATTCTTAGAAGTTGTTTAAGTGAATGCAGTAAGTTAGCTTCACGTGTGATTAAATTAAAATTAACTGAGTTACTTACTTTTAACTTTTTTTTATTAGGTCAATTTTCATTTAATAAGTTCCACAAGAAACAAACTTAATCATCACGAATCTGTTATATCTAAAAAGGATTTTGATATTTATATACAGTTAAAAAAAGTGTAATTTTTTTTTTCTACACTCATTATAATAAGCAGGAATAATATTTATAATTAAGAATCAATCTTCTAATGGTTTTTTTATGCACATCCGGTGCTATAAAACAGAAATACACACGGTTTTTACTATTTATTTTTTAAATTTATATCTTCCTTTAGCATCGACGACTTCTCTTTCGTGCCACGCTTCCCTTGCGACAAATTCGACGAAATGAGTCGATCGTGCTTCAACAACCGACAAATTGGAACGACTCTTACAGTTGGTGTTCGTTTAGATACGAAAGATGAGAAGAATCTCTGGAAGAAATATATTGTTCGATGGTTTCGCTATTTTAAGGTACTTAATTCGGAAAATGATATAAAAGAAGAATTAACAGTAGGTAAGGAATCATTTTCTTTATATATTGACAATATTAACAAGTAATATAAAAAAAATTTGTCAATTCCTACTTAGATCAACAAAAAACAATTTTATTTTAGCTACTTTTTATTAAATAGTTACAATTAATATATATATAAATATGTATATACATATGACAGAATCACAACATTAAGTGGTTATTAATTTTATTAATTATCATTAAAGTGTCGTATTGTCATCCAAAATTATCGTGTGTATAAAATTTCAGTTCAACTGAATGCTTTGAAACGTGAGAAAAAAAATCTTTTAAAGTTTTGACCCAAGTCGATAAAAATGAAACTAACGCGGCTGTATCTGTAATTCTTTAAATAATCAGTTTCAGTCAATTAATTTTAATTAGCTATAATTAAATTATCGTACTTTTACCCAAAACAATAGTGTATGGAAAACTGCAGCTCAAACGAGGGCTTTAAAATGTGAGGGAAAAAACCTTTTCATGTTTTGACACAAGTCGCCAAAAGGATCGCTAAGTCGCCAAAAATGATGCCAACGTGGCTGTATTTGTAATTATTTGAATAATTAGTTTTAATCAATTAATGTTTATTAATTATAATTAAATTACTGTATTGTCATCCAAAATAATCACATATATAAAATTTCAGCTCAATGGAACGCTTTAAAATATATTTTATTAACGATTGAAAATATGAATATATAGAGAGTGTGAGCTAATAGTAGGAATTGAATGAATATCATAATCAACAATTATGATTAATATACTGGGTGTGCCAAGATAAACCGAAATGAACTTAGGAGAAGAGAAAACGAAAAGCGCTAATACAGGATCTGGTAGAACCTCGGCTTGTACGAAACATCAATAGATTTTTTAATGTATATTTCTTGGGTCCTTTTGAGTTTATTCATTGGTTCTTTTTAAAAAATAGCTAAAATATTACAAAACCATAAATTTCTGATAGCAGTAGAAGAATTCGTCTTATTTTCTAGCTGGCGATAAGGACAACGAAATACTCATTCATATTGAAATATGACGCCTATGTTATTTTCTTTGCTCTTCTCGTGGGAAAATTGAGTTTTACAAGCTAAGTTCGCTTCCCAGTATGAACTTAAAAAATAAGATTACGGCAATCATAGGAAACGGGGCAAGGGTTACCAGATTGGTGACTTTATCACCCTTAGCGAAATACGTGGCAAAAAAATACGATATTTCCAAGGAATCATCAACAAGGCTCTAGGATTGATCCTTCTCGAAATTACCTTTAATTATATAAAGTACCTTTGAAACAAAGAAAGGCGCAGTTCAAAAAAGATCTCAGTCGAGATCAGAATCTGCTTGTGCGTTGACTGCGATAAAAGAGAGACTTTATCTGACAGAGTTCCAACTAGTGGAATTGTTCTAGAGAGCAGTTTTTAGAAAGATGTAAGGCTTGTTTATAGCGATTGCGTTTTACACAATTGTAATTAATCTGTTTCAATATTTCTTGGCGAATATACATCGATCTGTCTTCGTATAGTCATCTGTTTGTTCTTGTTTATAAATAAATTTGTTTTACCACAAATAACTGGAGTCGTCGGCTACTTCCTCCCTCACTCAAATTTGTAACAATATTATATAAAAATCCCGCGTTTGGTGACCGGATGAGAAAGAATAGTCCCAATGTAGCTCATGCATGTCGTAGGAGGTGACTAAAATGGGTGATAGTATCAGGGAGTATAGCCGGGCATCCCGCTCTTAAGGATTATATCAAGGGACTAGTCTTCAAAGTTAGGAGTTAAGTGTGTAGATAATAACCCCGACCAGAAATGAAAACGTCTTATTACTAAATCCAAAAAGAAAAATACCCGGCCATCTTATGCACAGGAAGATTTGAAATGGAACTTTGGAAAAAGCTAGGGTACATCCGAGGCTGTCGTAAAAATGAAAAAGATTATACAGAAATAACGAAATATAGCATATTTTCGTTCAATAAAAATAACGAAAATACAATTAATTAACTTTAACGTATTACTAGGGTCATTCTGACATTTTTGAGATACACCTATGTTTTTAAAGTTATACTTACAAAATTTTAAAAATGTTCAAATTAGTCCCCTCCAGCATCAATGCACTTTTGTAGACAAATTTTCCACAGATTAAATGCCTCAAACCATTCATTTTTTGGAATTGATAAAAATGCATTTATAACAAAATCAGTCTCTTCTTCCGAAGGAAATCGACGTCCAAGTAAGTTCTTTTTTAGATTAAAAAACTAATCAAAAGTCCCACATAGCTAGATCCAAGGAATAAGGTGGATATGCTATTACTTTAATTTGTTTTTGCTTAAAAACTCAACTCTGTTAATCCGGCTGTATGAGAAGATGCATTGTCACGGTGAAGCATTAGTTCCCTAACATTCACTTCTTGGGGAATTTTTGGAAGACAGTTTGCTCTTACTATCTTCCGTACTTCAAACTTGATGGCTTTGACCAATCCCGTACTTCTAAAGAAAATAGCCGACAATACTTTTTTCATTGCTCGTTGTCTTTAAACCATTGTCGACATGGGATCCTCTTCAAAGATCCATACTTTGCTTTCTCGACGTGTCGGAATGTCAAAAAGCGGTATGTTTTATATTGTGTGTGTGTGTGTAACGGTATATCTCTCACCCATTACAATTTTAAAAATGATGCCGTGGCTACCATCATTTAGCAGTTTAAGGGTTTCTTTACTGATTCTGATGCGCTCCTCTTTTTACTGAGTTAGATTATGGGAAACTCCAACGGCAAACTACTTTTTTCATATGTAATTATTCAAAAATAATTTTGCTTGTGACTGTGAATCCAATGTTAAGTTCCTTCTGAATAATTTGGTAGATACAATGATTATTTCCATTAACATTTTTCGTATGGCAGACACACTATCTGGGATTACTGCAGACCGCGGCCTTCCTGTATGTTCTTCATCCTGAAGAGAATTGCGACCCCTACAAAATTCTTTAAACCATCTGAATACAGTAGCATGACATGGAAATTCATCACCAAATGCTAACTGCAGCCGTTGAACGCATTCGTCTTGATTTAATCCCGCTTTAAAATCTCAGAAAATCATAGCACAATAATGTTCTCGTGTCAACTCCATTTTCTCTTTTAAAATTTGTTATACATTAAATAACTTAAAGTAAGTCAGTAAAAAATCGTCTACTGTGTTAAAATACTTTGTATTTTCAAATTAAACCACCTTTTTTTTTGTCTGCACGTAGCTGAAAATTTTCAGAATTACCCTCGTAAAATGAAGACCAGATTGTACTAAATTAAAAGCATTTTGCAATGAATGGAGTATCAATCAAATAAATATTAATATTGATAAGAATATTTTGAAAAATAAAGTTGAAAAAAATAACTTGCAAACACATAAACGAAAAGAAAAAGATTGGCGATTCTCTAATTTGATGTTTTAAATTTATATATTTGTAATTACTATTTAAAAAATTCGACAATAATGCTTCCTGGAAATGATCACAAGCGACTAAATTCACAATATTACCTTTAAAAAAAGGAACTAATTTGTTGATTAAGTTTAAAAGCACAAGCATATGTTGGAAAATTCTTCTTGCAAAAATGATTTGTATTAATTTTAAAGATTTTCCTAGCAATAATTATGATGTGGCTTAAAAGCAAATACTCTTTTCTAGCTATTTTGAATTAGACGTCTTAGTAATGTTATTTTTATTGTTACGGAAAATGTGGACTTGATTCCTTCCTGACAAAAGAGTATTATGGCCATAAAGATTGTTAATAGACCAAGGAAGAATATTTTTCAATAATGCTAAGTGGGGAGTGATCTTGACCACTCCCCACTTAGCATCGGGTCCCACTTGCAACAAAATCGGGTGCCAAATGTCGTCAAATTTGACGATAAAAATAGATTTTCCTAAAAAAACCTAGAGGGCTTATTTGACGAGATAATCTTAGAAATCTCTTAGAAGATTTTTACTTGCCTGTATAAGGAAACAACGTTAGAGTCAAACAACTGGCAGAGATTGTGCATTTCATTTGCCTCATGTGAAATTTTGATTACGAGTTTCAATTTCTGTGCTTAATATTTGTGCAATTTTTAAAATTATACAATAAAGAATTTATACATCATGTGGGTTAGTTGTATCCTGTTAGAGCAAAATCTACTGTAATTACTGGAAATCTCCTGAGTAAGTTACAATTTTCTCCCAAAAAAGCTTGATTTTTATTTACGTGGACCCCTTACTTGCACTTAAAAGCCGATAAACCAAGTAACAATATACGAGTACAACTTTTAAAAACTGGATCATTTATGATTAATATCCATAAGTTCAAGATGCTGAAAAATAGAAATGTTAATGATTGAAAGGTTCCTTTTCTGTATCAAAAATTAAAAAATTTTGCTTATATTTGTAAATATTCACAATTAATTAGTGAAACAATTCGAAAATTCTCATCGTAATTTCAATTAGAACAATTTTACTTTTTAAAACACGAAACGTAGTTCTGATTGAAAATTAATTAAAATTATATAATTTTATTTACTTAATATCTCATACAGATATTTTATTAAATACATTCTCTTTCTTAACTGCAAGCAAAAATAAAAAAAAATTAACTTACAATATAGTAATGCTAAAAAATTATTTTTGGTGCAATATTCTACAAAAAAAAAAAAAGGGAAAGAAAGAGTAGTTTTACGTTTTAATTTTAAAGAATTCGTAATTTTGAAAAGGGAAGAAAAAAACCCTGAAACTCTTTTTTAAAATTGTACTTTTTTTTTTTCGCTTTTAATATGTTGTTGACCCAGAAAATTGTGATCAAATGTAGAGTGTGTTTATATTGCTGTTGTGACTGTCGTTGCAGAATTGTTTTGATACTCGGATTGAAATACGTCATTATACAACTTCGAAACTGCTTGAACATTGAACTTGATTTTTTTTTCATCAAGAAAACCCATTAAAATTCTATAAAAATGCAAAGCAGAATGAGTTTAAAAAGTGAAGGAAATGTCTTATGAATTGAGCTATAGTTATGTTCTTGTAAAAGGATCGCTAATCATTTATATTTAAAGTTTTTCAGGTTTTGTGAAAACCAAAAGAAAAGTTACGAATTGATAGATACTCATTAAAAATTATTGGAACTCGCGTATTGTTTAATTGGCTAATAAATCGGGCCTCAGATTTTGAAGAATTTGTTGTAAAGTTTATATGTAACTCTAAGTTTAAATTGAGTTTCATTACTGAAATTAGAAACAAAGGACGAGAGTTATAACATTACAGTCACTCAAAATCCTAATGGTGAGAGGTTATAGCTCGGAAGAGCTAGGTACTCTGATCATCCCCTTCCCCCATGACGTATAAATTAGAAACCCTGTTAAATTTTAAAATTTAACGAAATATCAAACTAAATTATTCAAGCAGACAAAATTAGAAAACGACTTTTAAAAAAAAAAAAAGATATATTGAGGCCGTTAACATAGTCTTGCTTTTCTGGAATGAACCAATGACTTTGGATACACTCCACTACATTCTCTTCTTTAATTAGAAAATGCTAAAAATTCCCAATCATTTTTTTCAAAAAAACATCGAAAAAAAATAAAAAAAAATTTATTAACAAAAAATTTTTGCTTTTTGGGGCATTTGGGGAGGAAAGTTTTTTTCAATATTAATTGTTCATTTGGTGAAGTTTTTTTATTTGCGAGAAAAAAGTTGAGAGTTTTTTAAAAAAAAGCCCTTTAAATTTCCCAGCAGTTTTCGTAAATTAGTAATTTAATTAATTTAAAAGAATTCCAAGTTACATGAGAAACATTATTTTTAATGAATATTTTTTTTTTTAAATTTAAGTGAAGCCTATGGATTTTGGAAGTTTGATAAAAGGTTTAAGAATACAATGAAATATTTAAAGACGTATTTTTATTAGTTTTAAAGGAGCTATAATTATATTCCTCAAGATATTTAATCAAAATTTCTCCAATTTTTAATTAAGCATTAAAAATCCACTTTTAAAGCTAAAAAAGGGTTTAAAGGGACTAAATTTTCTATTAGATTATGTAACAGGAAAAAGATATATTAATCATTTATGAAAGAAAGTTTTAAATGTTTCTTTCTCTTAGAGGCATTGAAAAATGATTGGTAGCAGCTGAGGTTTATTAGATTGACGCCTTTAATAACTTTTATAATCAGTTGAATTATCAAAAAGATCTCCAGATGAATGATAATATCTCGAAAAAAAACAAAAATTAAATACATGTTAAGTTCAACCCAGCTTAAAATTTAAAAATTACAATTTATCCCAAATGGAAAAAAAAAATACCGTGGGCTAAAAGGGGGTTTGCTTATAAAAAATTTAATGTTTTCGACTAATAAAAAAATTAAGAAAAATTGGAAAATTTTAAATTTTTATGATATCTCAACTTTTTTGGAAATGACTTAATTAAATTTTTTAAAAAAAGTATAACTATATTTTTAAAAATTTAAAAATCAAAAGCTACTAAAAAAATTTCGCCACAAAAATCTTCCTTTCACTTAACAAAAATTTTCAACAACTTTAAATATTTGGGTTTTTTTCTTAATTTTGTATTTGTAGGATATCTTTTAGTGTCCACAAAAAATTTTAAGCGTCTTGGTATAGATTTAATTAGTTTTTTTTAATTTCTGCATCCCATTTTTTTTCCTTCCCATTTTTTTTTTCAAACCCAAATATTTCTACTGGGATAAATAAAAAATGATTGGGGGGTGTTTTCATAATTTGGGGACAGTTATAGAGACACCAGTGGCGTACATTGGACAGTGTGCTTGACGTCTTACACTGTTAAAAAATGAAATCGTCTCCAATATCCAAATTTCGGGCGGATAATTTAAAATTTTTCTTTAAAATATTTAAATAGAGCTCAAAATTCACAATACCATCAAAAAATACCAAATTACCTAATTCTGAGGCCAATTTACATCCCCACGCCAGAACACCTTCACTTCAATGATGAAGCATGGAGGTGGAGGAGTTCTTGTTCCACATAAATTTATGGGATTTAAATCTTATATTTTCATTTACAAGCTATTATAAGCCCATTGGAACCAAAAATGTTTAATCATCTGCCATCCGAATCAATTTGCTGTCAATTTTGAATTTTCTGAAACTTAATCCCAAGAATCTAGTTGGATCAATAAAACATGGAGGGAGAAGTGTTCTTGCGTGGGAGTGTAAATCGGCCATAGAATTAAGTAATTTGGTATTTTTTGTTGATATTGTGAATCATGAGCTCTATTAGAATATTTTAAAGAGAAATCTTAAATTATCCACCCGAAATTTGGATATTGGAGACGACTTCATTTTTTAACAGTGTAATGACGTCAAGCGCACTACTCTCAATTAACGCCACTGGTGTCTGTATAACTGTCCCCAAATTATGAAAACACCTCCTCAATCACTTTATTTAGCCCAGTAGAACATATTTGGTGAGAATTTGATGTAAAAAAAGAAAACATGACCAATAAACATGAAATGTGAAGTAAAAACAATAATCACAGAAGAATGGAGGAAAATCGATGCAGAAATTACACAATAAAGATTAAATCTATACCAAGACGCTTAAAATTTTTTGTGGTCACTAAAAGATATCCTACTAAGTACTAAATTAAGAAAGAAATACAATATTTAAAGCTAAGTTAAGATTTAAGTGTACGAAGACTTTTGCGGCGTAATTTCTTAGTAGCTTTCTGATTATTAATTTTTTTAAAAAATAGTTATACTATTTTTAAAAAATTAATTATGTCATTCCATTAAAAACTAGTTGCAAATATCATAAAAAAATTACAATTACAATATCTTAATTTTTATTAGTCGAAAACATTAAATTTTATAAGAAATTGCAAGTGTACGAACACTTTTGTGGCCTACTGTATTTAGAGAATAATTACAAAAGATATCAACTTAAGCAACATAACTTTAACTTCAGACGATTATACCAGCAAATAAATTGAGTTAACAGAAAAATTAGAGTTACATGAATTATTAAATTAAAGGAAACGCAATAATAACTTGGAAGAGAATTTTCAACCTAAACAATATCAATAACTGCTGCATAATTTAAATAGTCAATTTAAAACTAGCTCAAAATAAGGAAAAGGAATTTAAATAGAACTAAATATTTTGCAATACGAAACAGTCTTCTTGAAGATCCGTTATACTTACTATCTGCTGATTCGATATTTTTTCATCTGATTTAAGGAGAAAATGATACACTACACTTTTTGTTTAGAAAAGTTTTATAATTATGAACGCTATGAGTTCGAGATTTTTTTAGCAGAAGGTGACGTTTATGGCTTAGATTTTATTGAGAGAAATCCTCTTTTATTTATATAAAATTCAGTTTTTTTACTTATTATATTTTTCTATAATGTTAAAAACGTATAGAAATGGCCTACTCAGCCTTAGCAATACATTTGTCTCATTTTAAGAATTGAAAAGTTCTTATTCTTTAATTTTTTTACATAACTTTATTAATTTAAAGAAAGCTTTAAGAATTGTTTTTCTGAAAAGTAATTTTTCATAGTACCAAATGCTGTTAAATAATCATTTCTTGATTATTAGAATAAGAAGTATAACTAAAAAGTCCTTCAAATTGGGATTCTTTTTGTGTGTGTGAGAGGGGTCTCAAGATTGTATAACTTAATAATTCTTATATAGCTTAATAATTTATAAGTTTTCTTAAATTGTTAAATTTTAACTTTTAGAAATGTTACACGTGTTTTTGTAACTATCTATGTCAATTATAAATAGATTAATGTTTTTGTTTTAAAAAATACTAGAAAAATATTTCAATTAATTGAATGTTTTCAATTTAAATAGTAGAAATGCTAAATTTTTAGAACTATTTGTAAATGGGGAATGCTTAAGCCATTCTTCTTATAGATTATAACTCTATACTACTGAAGTTTTCTTTTTTAATTCTCTAACTTATTTTAAGATTCTTATTTAAAACATGAAGTAGCAGCAATATTCTATAAAAATTATTTCGAATTTTTAAATCGAAAGATCTTATTAACATTTGAATAGTTATTTTGCATATATCATTCTTATAAATTTATAATCTATATACACTGTCCCAAAAAAAATATATGCATCCACAAGAAATCGAGATACTATCACGAAACTTGGCAGGAATATGGTCTGGCAAGAGATATGCAAATGATTAAAATTTCGATGCCAATGAGACAAGGGTAAGCGCTTATGACATGTGCATCTGGAAGAGTTTAAAAGCATGATTGCTCGTGCCATAGGGTTATTCAAACAAATCTGTTGACTTGGATAGATGGTATTGTGACTACAGATGGCTGGAGATGTAAGCGGCAACAGTAAGAACAATTGTAAAACTTTAAGAAGGGGCGTATAGTAAACCTCAGAGAAGCAGGTTGGTCGAACAGGCGTATCGGCCGTCACCTTGGTCGGAGAGATGTGGTGGTTGCTCGGTGTTGGCAACAATGGATCACGGAGTGAGTAGGTGAGTGAATATTGACGTCGCCCTGTTCAGCTACACGAGGGCTTTTGGCGACGGACTACGTAATTTTGAACCATGGGCAAGTGACGTGGACGAAACATGTGTAAGCTAGCACCTGCCTCTCCTAACTACCACACCACACCAACGGGAGGACGTTTGAGCTCTCAACAGATTTAACGTGCATCGCTCCCCTACACGGCGGGTTTTTAGTGGTTCTGGGCTCCAACTCGTGACAAGGCCAGCCACGATACCTTGATCACTCGGCTACCGCGGCCTAATGGATCACGGAAGGGATAGCCTATCATCGTGGAGGGCAAGAGCGTCCCAGGAACACAAATGCGTGCAATGATCATCTAATCATAAGAGCAACCACGTCCTCACCAACAACGTTATTAGAATCCGTTCGATGCCATTTACCACTTTCCAGACATCCGGTAGCATCAAAGGAAACAATTTGGAGACGACAGTCCGACGCATGTATAAGGTTACTCCACATCATAGGCAGTGTCGAGTGGATTTTTGCTGACCACGGGCAAGCTGGATTGTGACTACTGGAGGCTCGTGATCTTCAGCATGAATGATTCAGTTTCAATGCTGATGACCAGCGTTTACGCGTTTTGAGGCGTCCAGGCCATCGGTCCGATCCGGCAATTTTGTCAAGAGGCATACGACGATTTCACAAGGTGTGACAGTATGAGGAACGATTTGTTGGGACACACGTTCACCTCTAGCCATCCTTCAACGCACTATGACGGCACGCAGTTACGTGGACGAGAATTTAAAGCCAGTTGTACTACTGTCTTTGCTATCAAGTCACCCAGGTGCCCTTTATCAGCAAGACAACGATTTTCCACATACTGAGCGAATCTCCCAACAATGTCTTCAAGGATATGCCGCACTCAAGTGGCCTTCCAGGTCATCAGACATGTCTCCAATACAGGGCGTATGGGACGTGCTTGAGGCACTGTCACCATTCCTGAATACTAGTGAATTAAGTACCCAGTTACAAAGATTATGGCATGATCTTTAGCGTGGTATTCGATGATCACGCTATGTTTCGTTCTTTTATAACTGGCAAAGGTGGATTAACTACCTGCTGATTTGTAGCCTTTTTCATTCTATATATATTCTTACTAAAACAATCTGTTCTTCTGAATTTGAAATCATTTGCTTTTTCATCTCTTCATATACTACATACATGTTAAGTTCTGTAATAGTAACTCGTTTCCATCTGGGTGCATATATTTTTCAATTTCTACTATTAGCTCACACTCTCTATATATTTATTTATTTATTCATCTTGGTGAAATTTTCAATCTTTAATAAAATACATTTTAAAGCTCTCAATTGAGTGGAAATTTTATATACATGATTATTTTGGATGACAATACAGTAATTTAATTATAATTAATGAAAATTGATTGATTAAAACTAATTATTTAAAGAATTACAAATACAGCCACGTTTGCATCCCTTTTGGCGACTTGTGTCAAAACTTGAAAAGGTATTTTTTCTCACGTTTTAAAGCATTCAGTTGAACTGAAATTTTATACACATGATTGTTTTGGATGACAATACGATACTTAAATGATAATTAATAAAAATTAATTACCACTTAATGTAGTGATTTTGTCATATGTATATACATATTTATATTAATTGTAACTATTTAATAAAAAGTAGCTAGAATAAAAATTTTCTTTGCTGATCTAAGTAGGAATTGACTCAAATTTTTTTTTTATATTACTTGTTTTTGTGACAGAGTGTATATTTGTAACAAATATCATACATTTTGTGTATTTATTATCTGTTAATTTACTTGTACTTTCCTTCAGAATGGAAACCGTGGAACATCAATTTAGGAGGTGAACTTAGAGAAATGAGGATTTCGCCCATTACAGAAACAGATTACAGCTATAACTATTTCATAGCTACATTGGTAAAAAGAGATGAAAAGAAAAAACACTACGTTAACATGAATTACCTCAGATTTTACATAGAGCCAATAACCATTGGTAAGAATTTTAAATTCTCTTTTGCAATTTTAATAAAAAGTCTGTTTTTCGCCCATACAAAACTGCCCCTAAGAATCAAATAAATTATTGTACTACTTAATGTAATATGCTTTTCTTTTCTTTTTTTAACACTTAGATAGTTGGGAATTTTTCGAGATAAAATTTCAAGGCATACCAAAAATCTCAAAAATATATCGCTATTCTGAAAAATAATAACTGTTTCTTAAAAAAAGTTTTGGTGCACATGATGATATTGGCCTGGTGTGTATGAAATATCGGATTTTTAAGTGAATATATTAAATGCATATATTTTTTCCAATAGCCGTTCGTTTAATCAAAATATTCTTCATTTGCTTTAGTATATCGTTTCTAACGAGATTGTGATGCACAGATGCCTGTCTTAAGGAAATTCTGATATTTAAAATCAATGAATTCTGATATAAAATTTTTCAGACTATCTTCATTTTCATGCTGTGTAGTTCATAAAAACTATTCAAAATGCGTAAAATAATGAAAGTCGGTTTGCTAAATATCCTATGAATAAGATGGGTGCTGTAAAATTTTATATTTTTATTCATTTAATTCCGCAGTTGTTTTGTACGACGTGTGCGGTCAAGCGTTGTCATGGAGAAGTATAGGGCTCTGTTGATAATTAACAAGTGATGGGTGAAATTTTAAAATTTTTTATACATTTTTTCAACTGTACTGACAGTAGTTAGTGTATAGATACAGTTGGATTCATTTTCACAAATGTTTTCAGAGCATCATTTTTCACAGTCACCATAACATTGTATTACCATAAAAAAAAATCCCTATAAGAATGTAGTTTCTTCTAGTGATTATTTTTTACCTGGTGTGTACCATTTTTCCTTTTAAAAAACTGATCAAACTTACTTTCGGAAAATCCCTCGTATTTTATACAGGATAAATATTGCAATATATACTTTTTTAGTATTTTTAGGATTGTGATATAGGAATGTATAATTAGGAACATACGAGTATGTAAAATCCCTTCGAAAATACGCAAAAGTTACCATAATTCCAGCCAAACTTACACAAATCAGAATAGGTTGTTGGAATACATTATTGGCGGGATATCTCATTGCTTTAAAAAAATGTAGCCAAATTGTGCCAACAGCTCGTTTTTCTCTATTAGACTGCTATCCAAAATGTCGATAGTAAGAAGGAATCACTGAAATAGAATCTGATAAACTGATATTGTGTTCCAGACATGGGAACTTTATACTATGGTGAAGAAATCTTCCTGAATGCCAGGACATTCATCGAACTGCCAGAATATTCTGTTCGATTTGATTGGAGACAGACTGAAATGAATGATTCGACGACACTACGCAGAAATACGAGGCGTATTTCCAGTAATATGAAATTGAATGACGAAGGAAGCGTCCTCATTATAAAAGAATTTAGAGATACTATCCGGAAAGTTTTAGCTTGTGGAGTTTACTCCAATAAGAACATCTTCATTGCAAGAAGGGATTTTCTTTTACGAAAAACTGGTAAGTTTTTTTACTGCATAATGTTTAAAAATTGTATAAATGTAGATATATTTACTACAATATTTTCATAGTGATAAGTAAAGAGATAAAATCCTAGTGTGTTTAGTTCATATATTTGAAGGCGGCAGTAACTGAATGCTCGTGGTCATGAACTCGTTTCCTGCGGCATCAAGTCAACAGTCCGACCCTTGTTGTTGTTAAAGACCGTACGTGTAGAGGAACTGATGCACGTTAAATATGTTCAGACTCGAAATCCTCCCATTGGTGAGGTGTGAAAGTTTAGAGAAAGGAGTATCAGCTCAGGTACCCCTGTCACTTGACCGTAGTTAAAAATTACGAAGTCCATCGCCAACAGCCCTCGCATTGCGCTTTAGAGCGCTATGTTAATATAAGAATCAAATCAAATTGACAACTACGAAAAAAATGAGCCCTAATCAACCCAATAACTTTTAAGATATAAAAGTTTTAGCTTTCCCTAGCCCAAAAACGCTTCCAGTTTCCACTGAGAGAAATTAGAAACAATTAAAATGCAAGTAACTCATGAATGCCCGGTTACATAAACTCTAAATATATAGTTATGCTCGATGGATTCACGTTTTTCATTATACATATTGTTACGAACTTTGTGTCAAATAGTGTAAATAATTTGTATTTGGATGTGTAATGCCTTTATATCTTACTCTAAATTAGATTTAATTTATGTCAAAATTGTAATATTCACAAGCACAAACGCCGTCCCTTACGTTATAATGGTGATTCAATGGGAACTTGGCGAAATCTTGGCGGTAGAGCCAAGTTGGCGAAATTTGAAGTGCCCAATTTGGTGACTTGGCGATCATGCTGGTGACCATTTTTGGCGAGTTCGGAACCCTCTGGATTCTCTCTAGAAATTAGTAGAGAAATACACTAATTTCAAGACCTATGACGCAACCATGTTTTTCTCGAATTATCTGCGAGGGATATAAATAGAGAAAGAGCTCGCTGAAAGTGAGTCAGTCTGGTTTTGACAAGCGATCAGTTAGTATTGCTCTGATTGTTGAAGCGATTAGTGATAACTTCGGCTGTTGAACGAGTGTGATTGCTTGTGAATAGTCTTTCATATTCGTGTATTTTAGAAACCGATAATTGTGTGAGTGCTATTGAAGGTGTGAAGAGCTTCTGATATCTATTTTGTGAATATTGTTGCTGAATCCTGTATTTAAAGGATCGGATTTTCTACAATAATTTCTCATCGCTCTTAAAGAATTGTCTTGTTCTTCGCGACTGATCTGCATAAAATCCTCGAATCCCGATTAACATAAGAATATTATTAGACTAGATAATATACCTGAATATGAAATTAAGGTACTTAGGTTAGGAAATCGGCCTTACGGTAACGAAAAAAAACTCCAATTCAAAAAATGTCGCCAAATGTTATTGTTATCATTACTGCGTTCGAACGTGCGCGGAAACGGTTCCTACTACTGTATATCACGGCATTTGGCGACGTCTTTTGATTTGACGAAATTTGTCGTCGGTATAACATACTAGTATCGAAATTAAATTTATTACTACTATTTATCTTATGAACCGAGCCGGTTTATCCACTGGGCGCTTTGCACGGGTGCCCAGGAACCGAGGCCCGGATAAGCTGGACTTAACCAGATTTTCTGGTTTCAAATTTCGACCCACCAGTGCCAAGGCGGCCTGCAGATCTTCTACGCCCAGGGCCCGAATGGAAGCTAAATTGGCCCTGCTTATGAATGCTTATTTTAAAACGATACTAACGTTATTATGCCGTCGACCAATTCGTCAAATCCAAAGACGTCGCCAGATGCTGCGATATATACAATTAGTAAAAACCGATATACGTTAAATGGGCTCAATTATGTGACGTCATAGTCACATGATAGTGAAAGCCACGTGATTCTAGCCAATCAATTCAAAAACTCATGCGACGTCATAGTCACACGATGAAAACTATCCTGTGTTTCCTGCTAATCAGTTCACGCCCTCCGGTGTTACCAAGTTTTGCTCTTTGCAGAAACTTTCTTTTAAAAAGTACATATGTATACAAAATGCATTTTATTTAAAAGTATAAGCATAAAATACGATTTTTTTTTTAATTTCAAAAAATCTTTTTGAAGATTTTTTCCCCCTAACATTTAAACATCTTTATCCAAATATGAAATTTTAAATTCCATCTGAGTTTTACAAAAAAAAAAAGTACTATTAGTGTAATATTTATTTTGAATTCAATGGAGAGCACGTGTTTGTCTTTGTCATGTGATGTCATGAATTGAGCCCCCATTGTGGAAAACTATTCCCGCATGTATAAAAACACAATAATTTTGTTCGCGCATACCATTTGGCGACGTTTTTGGATTTGATGAAATTGATTGACAGCCTAACTTGTAAGTACCTTAAAAATTAATAATTAAGATGATTGCGTTATAAGTTAAGATATTTTTAAAAAATATATAGTAGTTATAATTATTAATTTATTGTCTTAGTCAGAATTGATTAAAGAAATTATGTGGTACTTTCCTATTAGAATATAGCGCCTTTGTTGTCTTGGTGAAATTTCTCGAAGGGATGATGTTCGGTTTGTCTCGGCTTGCGATAGTTGTATTTCTTGATATAGCAGTTTATTTGATTTCGAAAACCAGTGGTATAGTTAAAACGGAAAATCTTATATTTTCTTGTTTATTAAAGTATAGTATATTTAGGTTTGTGTATAGTAAAGTTTTATAGATGCTGTATAAAATACAAATGATACTTACGTATTACACTGTTGACTAGTTTCGATAAATTAAAAAATATCGCTTATTCAAAAACTGTTATCACGTGCGAACATGTGCGGAAACGGTTTCTTCTATGGGCTGTATATCGCAGCATTTGGCGACCTCTTTTGCTGAGTCGAAATGGGTCGACTGTATAATATGTCAGTACCAATATAGCTCATGGAAAGTTTTAAATTAAGACTTTTCCAAAAGTCTTAAAGTTATGTCTCTCTCTCTCTCTCTTTTATAATTTTTTCTTCAATTCATACTGTCATGTTATAATAACAGAAATGTAAAAACACGATATTTTGTATTATTAGCTGAACCGGATGATACAATCCCCACTATCAAAAAAAAAGATCTCAAATCAAAACAACGAATTAAAAGAAGTTTAGAAAAAAATTCTGAATACATTGATTATCCAAATGAAAGGACACAAGTACCAGATACCCTCTATACATCTTACAAAGCCTACAACGAAGACAATGGAGAGCCTCTATCTCAAGAAAAGGAAACTCCCCCAAGAACATCATCATCAAAAGGAGCTGACGAATCGCTTCCGCTTAAAATTCACAAAATTTTTCCAAAAAGTATTCGTCGTGTATCACTACTCAACATGCAACGGGGACGAAAAAGTCATCACCCAATGCCGTTGCAGACTCCAGTGCTGAAAGGACTTATAAAAAAGGCGAACGTTCTTGCAAAATCACCAACGGTCAAAAAGAATTTCAGATTTCAGGGACCTCCAATTCGGTTTAAAAATGAACTGACCTTCCAAGACGCAGAATCTAAATTGCTAGCCAAATGCTCGGTCGATTCCGATTGTGGGATACATGCAGTTTGTCACACAGATATGAAGACAGCAAGTTTCTGTCGTTGCAAAAAAAACTACATTGGAAATGGAATTTTTTGCTGGTTTCTTTAATAATTTCGGTGCTTAAGATTCAGAAAATAAAAACATTTTTTAAAAAAACATATTTTTTTGTGATAAGACCTCTAAGATTATTTTCTCTCATTTTCAGTTTCAAAATTAACTTTTTCTAACTGTTAAGAAACACATGGTAGCCTAGTAATCAAGGTATCGGATCGTGGCTAGCTTGTCACGAGTTCGAGCCCAGTACCGCTAAAGACCCGCCGTATAAGGAAGCGATGCACATTAAATCTGTTGAGAGCTGAAACGTCTCCCGTTGGTGTGGTGTGGTAGTTAGGAGAGGGGATGCCAGCTCAGGTGTCGTCCTCGTCACTTGACCATGGTTCAAGATTACTAAATCCATCGCCAAAAGCCCTCGTGTAGCTGAACAGTGCGACTTTAATATTCACTCACTCACTAAGAAAAACACAAGAGTCTTAAAAACTAAGGAATTCGAAAATAAAATTGAAATGACATTCTTCTTGAACTTATTGTTTTTGTATAAAAGACCATATCAGATTAAAATTTAAGTTGTTCAAATATTTTTCAGAAAGATATGAAATTAATAATCTATTAACTTTTAATCAAAGGTTGAATACTGTACCATTAAACTAATATAAATAATATTGATTTATACAATATATAAAAATCAATTGTGTAAAATCATCATTTTGAAATACATTAGAAATACATTTGAAATACATGAAAACTCATTTGAAATACATTTGAATCATTTAGACAGTTTATAAATATCGAAAAGACAAACAATGCTGACTGAGGACAGCATTTAATTTTATATAAAAGTAGGGTTTAACCAGTTTTGTGGCTAGCCAGCCTTTCCCCTTGTGATATGGTCAATCTTTGTCGACCATATCGTGGGGTTTCAGCGTAAGTTAGAGGTGTGGGATTCTCGAAATGTAGAGACATTTTAGAATTCTTAATATGACTTTTATTAAGAGTTTAACTTAAATTACTTATATATCGAACAAACTTATATTAAGTGAGAATAAACCAAAACACGTAGCCGTAGTTAACACAGATCGCGCAATTGGATCACTTATCTATATAATTATATTATTATCCGCCTACTCTCAATCCTAATAATATTCCAAATTCGGAAAATAATCTTCCTACCTGGAATTTCCAATCAACGGTTCAATCAACTTCAGATATTCCGTTAGACTCGAGTACAATGGTATGTACCTTGTAGTATTGGCTAGATATATTTGATTCTTGGGTAGGCCGTCAAAAAATTTACACTTCTACCTTTTCTACACTGAACTTTCTCTAAATTGCCATCACGCTTACTAAAACTTCTGTCCTTTTAAAGGTTATCTTATTTACATCTATCCTTCGTTTCACTTCTTGGATTTGGGTTGGAAAAGATTTGCCATTAATCGTGGCCGTCAAAAAACACAGAGGTTATGTTAGAGAAAAGACGCGTGAGCCGTCACACCCTTTCTGTTTATAATTCTGAGAGGAATCCAAATGAAAATAATGGATAGAAGTTCTAAATCCATTATAAGAAAAAAGTACCTAAAGGTGCCTTCAAAAAGGCTTAAATTGTGATGAATCCGTAAATAATAAGGTAAAGCACGTAAAAAGTTATTTATTACAAGAAAAAATATGCAATAATAATAATAATATAATAACTGCATTCGAAATTTTAAAAGAATCGCAAGACGCGACGCGAAAAATTCGCTCTTTTTTCTCTTCGAAAGAATGTATTAAAAGAATGTACAGAAGAAAGAATGTGTAAGTTAGAGTTAAGCTGACCCTCCAAAAAATAAAATGCATCGAAAATTTATTGAAGAACATTTGTCATATTAAAATGAAGAAAAGAAAAGTAGCTATGCAACGGTAACCAGAAACTTGAGACGAGGAGTCCGTGGATTCCGTTTCTGAGGTATCTCTGATTGAACCGGACGTGTAGTCGTTTTCGTCGTCTAATTTCTTAATTTATGGTGGTGACACTTTCTTACGCAATTTAACTATAATAGGGAAAACTTGTTTAACTTTCAGAAACAAACCAGGATACCGGCTTATTGAATACAGACCTCCGAGATGCAGGGCATTCAAAATTTTCAATGTAATTTACCTCTAGAATCCTAATATAGAAATCTGGATATTTGATTATAAACTTAATGTAAGATTATTTAACGTGTTTTTTGAATTTTTTGTTGTTTATGATTGTAAATACACTTAATTATAACGCAGTCTAATTTGCTTTTATTTTCTTTGTTTATTTGAATTGAGCGATATTCACTCAGATATCTGGCAACAAGTTTTTTCTGCCAGCAATACCTATATATTCAAATATCTGGCAACAGTTATTCTGCCTGTTTTAGCTAGATATGCTATTCGAATCTTGGATTAAAGATAGTGTATTTGAATTTCAATAATTGTTTTTGTGGAACTTAGATGTCTTCAATATACTGCTCTGTTCAATGCTGTTATTTTCACGATTCCATTATAACAACTGTGAGTATGTTTCAGTGCTTGGTAAAAAAATTTATGCAATATTCGCGCGAATCAATTCATTTATTTAAAACGTTAACATTTGTGTTCGAAATCATTTGCCTGCAGATTCTCCTCTTAAATTCCATGGATTAAGATCATATCTCGATTCCATACAATAATTTAACTAAGCTTAAATTCCTACACTGGATATTAATTTGATTGTAATAACTCACGAATTGTATTGACTAACTGTCTTGTGTGTTGTTGTGGCTAATGCCACCTGTCTGACGTAGTCAGAACGAGGCCCACGAAATTCATCGTGGCAAGGGGCTAGATGTACGCTTGTCTTTGGCCTAGGCCTTGAGCTCCATACAGGTGACAGTACAAATTAGCTAGGCGAAATTCCCCGAAGGGACGATAGATGGCGACACCACCTATCTCTACCTCCAAAATTTTGGCATGGAACTGAAGGGGAGGGAAATATTCTCCAGTCCCCTGCACTCGTGATTCAGCCCACAAGGCTTTCGGACCCACTGATTTAACGAGCACGTATTCCGTGTTTACTCGAAGGGTAATTGGTGGCATCGGGCATCGAACCCGGGCCTTCCGGTCTGGAGTCTGATGCTCTAACCACTAAGCTACCCACGGCCGCTAACTGTCTTTCCACTATCAATTATCAATAGTCCGTTTTCGTTCATTTTATATTCTTAATCTCATTAAAATATCAAGTTTTTTCTGTGAAGAGGTGGCGATTAAGATAGGAATGTAGAATGTTTCAAGATGAGTATAAGTAGGTTTATATTATAAATAATGACTCATTAACTTCATTTTAGTTTTGGAAGCTGTCTGTGAAAAAATATTAGATTATATATCTTGAACGGGTGGCACATAGGTGCACTAGGAGGCTGGACATCCCCGTAGACTAAAAAAAAGGGCCTCGGGAACTTTTTTTGGGCCCTTGAGGGGGAAAGGGGGAAAAGAAGGTAGTCTCAAGTGAAAATGGAGGACGATGCCTGTATTTCCTATCGATTTGTAATTGTAAATGAGTTTTAAATTTGTGTGTGTTTTGAAGAAAAAAAAAAATGGTAAACCCGGTTAATTTAGTAATGATCAATTCAACAACAAGACGATTGTTGGGTTGAAAGGATCAAGAACAGTCCCAAAGGGAGGATCTAAAACTTTCTATTCGATTGGGAGGATCTAAAAAAAAAAGGTTAAAAATATTGGGGTAAGACTTTTCTATCTAAAATTTCCTTTCCCGGCTTTTTTAAAATTGATCTAAAGTATTAAAATATGGGTACAAATTAAATACAGAAATTTATTCTTAATTCACTTTTTGTATTAAATGCTGGTTTTTTGATTATTTAAAAGCATATACTTACCCCTGCTATTCTCGTTAATTTATATTTGTTTTAAAAAAAAACGAAAATTTATTTTAAAAAAAGGAAAAAATTTTTTTGTCTGTGGTTGAATTGGTATATAAAATTGCTCTTTTTATTTTTTAGTTAGTGTATTCGTTTAAAATCGTTTTTTTTGAGGACAAAAATTTTTTAAAGTTTTCTCAACGGTGTTTAAAAAAATTGTATTGTAAATACAATATTAAAATTTTTGAATGATAAATAATTTATGAAAATTGTGATTAAAAGCACGATTTGAAGGTGCAGTGAAATATATATATATTTTTGAGTATATATTTTAAGTAGTAATATATTTGATTTTGGTAGTCGAAATGTTTTGCTTCTCTTTTATTGCGAAAAAAAAGGCTGACTCATTACGTTCCCGAAGTTCTCAAAAGGGTTTAAAAGCATAAATTATTTAGCTATTAGGATCCCTATAGAATTTGTTTTTTTAAGTTACGTATTTTTTTTCCTTTAATTCAAATACTAGTGGAATTTTTTTCTCATTTTGCTTAATATTTTTTTTTTTGGGAAAAGAAATCTTTGGTTTTGAAAAAAAAAAAGAAAGAAAATCTGAATTTTTTTCGAATGATGTTGTTCTTTTTGAGTTAAAAAATGGTACATTACATTGAAAATTTTGAATAATTTGTTTGTTTTACGAATATAAACATCTTTTTATTTTTTGAGTTAAGGGTAAAATTGTAGAATTTTTATATGTTAATTTTTTCAACATATTTTAGCGTTTGTTTGTTTTAAATTGAAAATAAATGACAGATAACGAAAAAAATTAAAATTTTTAAGGCTTTATGAATGATAATTTTGCTTAAGGTTATTTTTAATTTGCATTGAAAAGTTTTTTTTTTGTGTTGTTTTTGTTATTCTGGTATTATAGTTAATTAAATATTTTTATTTAAAAAATTTTGAAATATAGAATTCAAAAATGCTGAATATTATGTATTAGTTATAATTTAAGTGTATATTTTTGCATGTTGATATAGTGTAAATCGATAACTTTTTAGTTAAAACTATTACCGAAAAATTGGTTCCACTCGTCTTATTTTTAATTTTCTTTTTTGGGAAAACATTCTGATCTTTTGTCCCAAACCGGCATTTTGCTAAGGTAATAAACCTGATCTTTTTTTCAGTATGTGAGGAAATGGGGGTTGGGGAATAGATCAGTCCAGCAAGGTGGGAGATATAAAAAAAATTTAAATTCCCAAATAGCCAATTTTATGTTGAAGAGGAAGTGAAGATAATTCTCGACAGAGTCATTATGATAGGAAAAAAACGAAAAAAGAGTAAACAAAAAAAAGGGGAAAAAAGAAGTAAACAAGAAGAAAGGAAAGGGGAAAGGGAATGGGGAGGGGGGCCGGGAACAACACGAAAATTAGAATTAAGAAAATTAGAACTATCACATTAGAATCAACCATTAAGTGATGAATCTGGAAGAAGAGTTGAAATTGGACCTAAGATTCAATTGACACAAATCACAACTAAATTTAATGAAAAACATGATGAGATTAGTTTATATTTGATTAATTTTGAAAGGAAGACAGAATTAGCTCAAGTACCAAAGAAGGATTGGGTGGCCTACCTGTTGGCGGTTTTACCGGCAGAAATCTCTAATATGCTAGCTAGAGAACCTACCGAAAGGACAAATAATTATGATTTTGTAAAAGATCTTGTGACATCTCACGCGTCCTTTCTCTAACATAACCTCTGTGTTCTTTGACGGCCACGATTAATGGCAAATCTTTTCCAACCCAAATCCAAGAAGTGAAACGAAGGATAGATGCAAATAAGATATCCTTTAAAGGGACAGAAGTTTTAGTGAGCGCGATGGCAATTTAGAGAAAGTTTAGTTCAGAGAAGATAGAAGTGTTGATTGACGGCTTACCTAGAATCACGAAATTATAGCCATTCAACCAAGGTACATACCATTGTACGCCCGCTTGGAGAAATATCAGAAGTGGATTGGACGTTGCGTATTCAACCAAGGTAGGAAGATTATATTATGAACGCGAATATATTATTGAGATTGAGAGTAGGCGGATATAATACAATTATATTGATAAGTGATCTAATTGCGCGATCTGTGTTAATTAAGACTACGTGTTTTGGTTTATTCTCACTTAATATAAGTTTGTTCGATATATAAGTAATTTAAGTTAAATTTTAATAAAAATCATATTAAGAATTCTAAAATGTCTCATCATTTCGAGAATCCCACACCTCTAACTTACGCTGAAACCCCACGATATGGTCAACGAAGATCGACCATGTCGCAATGGCGCCCGAACCGTTATAATTTATATGACTCTGGGTTAGGTAATGCAGGAGGGTTTGGTATTTTACCAGAAATGTGCTTTTCCGGGTCTGAGAATGTTACCGAATTTCTAGAGGCCATAGATAATCAAATACAGTAAATAGAAATTCCTAGTAACTTAACATGTGCTTATTTGAAAGGTCATCTCAGGGGAAGGGATCAAGATTAGTATTTAATATTTGGATCAGTGTTAGTTCAGGATACAGCCACGGATTTCGCGCAGCTAAAGGCAGAGTTAGCGAAAGCTTTCCCTCAATCAAAATAAAGAAGAGTTAGAAGCGAGGTTTTGCGTCCCAGCAGGGAAGAAATCAGGAACCAACAGATTTTTGTTTATGATTTACTTAAAATTTATAAAAAGTTTAGAACTAAGGATGTCATGACGGAATTGGTTGATCACATTTTTATTGGGCTCGAACCACAAGTCAGGACTATGTGAAGTCCGGAATCCACCAGAACACAGCACAACTTTTAGAAGTCTTAGCTAAATTTGAAGAGGTATTCTTACAAATTAAAAAGGGGTTCGCAGAATAGTGATAATGTGGAAAGACGGAGTCAAAACGCGCATAGGATGTCTAATTTTGATGATAATCTCAGAAACTGGAGAAATTCTGAGGTTGGGCGTAGACCAAATAATGGCAGTAAACCTCAGTGATATTGTTAAGACCGCATTCGTAGTAAAAGTAGCATATGCATTCTGGCGGATACCATTCGGCTTATCAGGGCGGCTCTCCCAATTTTCAAAAGGCAATTGACCTATTCCTGAAACCGGTGATAGGGAAGTTTGTGAGTGTCTATATGGATGATGTGATGCATCTCGATGCTCCATCGTTCACTCATATATTGTTTGTTAAGGGAATTTTTTTTCGTTGTTGCCGTGCAGAGTTGACATTAAATAAAGATAAGTATAGATTTGGGTTTGAAGAATTGAAGTATTTAGGATTAATTATAGTAGTAGAATCAAAACGGATGAGACCAAGGTTTTCAGAACCCATACTAGAAGGGCTGAAACCCCCACGGAACTCAAAGGAAGTGTCAAGTTTTTGGGTATGTCCCAGGTGGTACATAGGATTTATTAAAAATTATGCTGATCTTTGTGAGCCCTTTATGAAAATCTTAAACGAAAATTTAAAAATTTCGTCTGGTCACTGATGCGCAGAAGGCATTCGACGCGGTCAAGGCGGCTATAAAAAGGCACCAGTTTTAAAATTGCCGGAGCTTAAAGCCCTTCAATTATTTACAGATGCCAGTTCAATAGGTTTTGAAACGGTGCTCAATCAGGAACAAAGACCAGTTATATTTGATTCACGTACTCCTGAACAACGCGGAGGAATTATACGGTAACCGAAGAATGTCTAGCAGTAGTATGGGCGTTGGACAAATTCCGAACACATATTTAGGAGCGATGCCGAATTAAAGTTATTACAGATCACGCTGCCTTAACACGTTTAACGCATGGAAAAAATTTGTCGAGTTGGATGATCAGGAGAGCACTCAAGTGCTTGGAATTCTAATATAGAATGGAACATAGACCTGGAACTCAAAATGCGGTGGCGGACATTTTATCTCGGCCCAGTTGAAGTATAATGGGAGAGAAAAAGTTAATTGTGCAATAATCAGAGATTTAGTACTTACTTCGCGAAAAGTTAATAACAGAGCAAAGAATGACCCAGAATTAGGTCATATCTATAGACATTTAGAAAACCCGGAAGATAACTCTGTTAATGCGACGATATGGCGAGTGGTCCGCGACTTCCGTCTAATTGAAGGCTTGTTGTTTTATACGAAACCGCGTGACGTCGTTAGGTGAAAATGCGTGTATACATTCCAAAGTCTTTAGAAACAGCATCTTACGCGAAGTCCACGACAAGCCAATCACTTGGAGTCATCTAGGCAG
This sequence comes from Trichonephila inaurata madagascariensis, assembly GCA_019973955.1. Lineage (NCBI taxonomy): Eukaryota > Metazoa > Arthropoda > Arachnida > Araneae > Nephilidae > Trichonephila > Trichonephila inaurata. Next base: position 248,904 of record BMAV01010020.1, read on the forward strand.
ATTTAAAACTTATCATAAAATTCGGGACGTTTTATTTATTTCCCGTATATGAGAAAATTTATTGATCAATATGTCTCTACATACCATATGTACCAAGTTAATAATTATAAAAACGCGTTACCAGCTTTGATTTGATTAAATCCGATTGTATCCAAATTATACAAATGAGATAGTTACGTTAGATTTATTAGGCCCGTAGCTCATCCTATATCGAGGTGGAGACGTAATCGATATGTTTTAGTAGTAATTACCGATCATTTCAGCAAATGGGCTGAAATTATACCTAAAAGGCCTCGGCTCGTATAATAGCGGATACTTTTTTTTTGAAATGAGATTTTTTATATCGCGTTTTGGGCTCTAATAAAATTAATAAGTGATAACGGTCCCCAATTTATATCCAGAAATTTTTGAACATTTAAGTGAAAGATTAGGCATAAAGGACATGTGAACCGTTGCATATAGACCATAAGCAAATAGGACAGAACAGGTAAATCGCAGTATAGTGCAAATGATTTACAAAATTATGTAAATGATCAACACGATACTTGGGACCTATTCTTACGTGAGTTTGCTTTACGCTATTCAATACAGCAGTGAATGAAACGACAGGAAAAACCCTGCGGAATTATTTTGGGTCGAAAGTTGATTACCCCATTACAAAAGGGGGTATTTAATGGTTTCGGACAGAACTGAATTTGCAGTAAGAAATATTGAGAATTGTTTCATGAGCTGATTTAGAAGCGAAAACTAAGCATGAAAGATGGGGAAAGATATTATAATAGACAGAAGGCGGTATGTACAAATTAAGGTAGATGACACAGATTCTTATTAGAGACACGCCCTTTAGTTAAGCAGCTAATAAAATTTGCGCGAAATTCAAATTTGAAGGTCACGTATAGAGTGTTAGAAGTAGAAATAATAATAATATTGTAATATGGAGGTCAGGAAAAAGAGTTAATAAATCAATATTGATCAGAAATGAAATAATATATCGTCATAGGAAATGTGACTAGGTCGAGTTAGAACAGGTCGCTCCAGATAGTATTAGTTCACGTCAGGAAACGAGTAGTTCGGAAAACGTACATCAAAGATCAAATGAGTCGCAATATGGGAAGAAGAAAGGATCTGCGGTAAAGAACTGATTGAGAAAAAGGGATAAATCTCAAGTCAAGCAATGTAGAAACACACGGATAGGGCCGATAAGCACTTGGATCACTGATCAGATCAATGCTTGGCTCTTTTCTAGTAATAAGACAAGAACTAAAAGCGTCAGAAAAAGAGGAGTTAAACGGTCGTATGGATCAGGGTCAAGTGGACCACAGAAAGTGGCAAAATGTAGACCCAATAACATAAATAAAAGACCATTGTCATCAAATTACTTGTTTATAGGTAGGAAGAAGAACCGGGATGAAGCAGCTGTTCAAGATAGAAGAGAGTATAACGCAGGGCCGCGAAAGAAGATGGGGTGGGCCCGGCCAATGGAGCAACGACAAGCCAAGCTAGGAATAGCCGAGAGGAGACTACGCCCTACATCCAGGAACTTGACATAAGGATCACAGAGCAACCGAGGAATGAGAAGAGGCGGGCATTGATAGCGCATACATCCATGGAGTGCTGGTGAGGGGCTGAGCAAAAAATCAGGTTGTATTTTTCATTTTTTATCAATTCTTTCCAACAAATTGGGCGGAAGAATTGTGCAAAGAAGGAAGTCTCGATTGAATTTGTTTAAAGTTATAATCCAAAGCAAAGTTGACACTACAATGAGTGTATATTTTTTGAACTTTTGACTTGTAAAATTTTTCTCAATTATTGGAAAACAGGTACAGTGCCATTTGTTTGCTTCGTCTACTTATGACTTCGTGAGATGCGACAGATTCTTTGGTTGTTTGGCAATTTATTTGAAAATGGTTTTATGGTGTATATATATATATATATATATATATATATATATATATATATATATATATATATATATATATATGTTGTATTGTTTTAGTAAAGGTGCATACGGTTTGGGAAACGGCGTAGTCAGGTCGCTAACAATAACATTAACAGCTTTGCTGCGCAGCTCATTGGGAGTTTGAAGGAACCAGATGCAGGGTGGACGCATGAGGTTTTGTTGTAATTTAAAAATGATACCTTATTGCATAAATTTGAAACATACTGGTATTATGTAAATATAGATTTTGCAAAGTAACTTAAGAGTTTTTCATTTCAGGGTGACAGACCTGAATGTACCAATAACCAACCTCAACTTAGAAATGGCCGGAGTGTAGGCTGCAGTGCATGCGATTTTGAGGTTTTGGTGTATGTACTGGGGTAGTAGAAGAATTTGGTAGCATAGAAACTGGTAGATATTTAAGTAACGTTAAATATAGGATTAAGTACATGTAAAAGTGAGGGAAGATATACCATAGTTAGAAGTACGAGTGTTGTGTCTGAACCAATGGGTAAAATTTATTATTATTGTCTGTATCACGAGTTCAAATTAAAGTGGAATATTAGAGATTTAATTTTAAGATGAATAATGAAATTAAAATTAAAGTTAAATAATTGTAAATTATAAGAGTTAAAATGAAGAGGATTCAAGGTTAAAATTTAAATAAGCTTGAAGGTAGAAGATTTAAAATAAAAATTTAGGCACGTAATTTCTTAAGGTCAAGTGGACCCTTGAATAAATCACGTTTTACCTTTGGAGGGTTGTGACATTTCACGCGTCCTTTTCTCTAACATAACCTCTGTGTTCTTTGACAGCCACGATTAATGGCAAATCTTTTCCAACCCGAAATCCAAGAGGTAAACGAAGGATACAGCCTTACACCAATCAAGATATCCTTTAAAAGGACAGAAGTTTTAGTGAGCGCGATGGCAATTTAGAAAAGTTTAGTTCAGAAGATAGAAGTGTTGATTGACGGCTTACCTAGAATCCACGAAAATAACGCGGCTTGTTTAACCAAGGTACATACCATTGTACGCCCGCTTGGAGAAATATCTGAAAGTGGATTGGACGTTGCGTATTCAACCAGGTAGGAAGATTATATTCACGAACGCGGATATATTATTGAGATTGAGAATAGGCCCGGATATAATACAATTATATTGATAAGTGATCTAATTGCGCGATCTGTGTTAATTAAGACTACGAACTTTGGTTTATTTCTCATATATAGTTTGTTCGATATATAAGTAATTTAAGTTAAATTCTTAATAAAAGTCATATTAAATTTTCAAAGTATCTCATCATTTCGAGAATCTCTACACTCTAACTTGCAGCTGAAACCCCACATTATGGTTAGCGAAGATCTGACCATATTACGCAATCTTATATTGGTGCGTTTAACAGCGAAAAGTGAAGCAATGTTTTTACAGACATTAAAAATCAGCAGAGAAGTCTTGGTGAAATTATGCTCATGAGCTGAATAGTTATTTTACAGGTAATTGCAGGTTAAAACTTTCGAGCAACTGAAAGATCTATTAATCACTGAACAAAATTGAAGTACCGTGTTCCAGCTGATGCAAGAAGGCTTATTTCTTGATGACTGGATCAAATTAAAAACTCCTATGAACTGGCAGAAAAAAGAAGTGGAGCGAATATGAAACATCAAACAGGGGAGTTTCCAAGAAATCCGTAAGAAAAGTAGTTATATAAATTTCAAGGTGGCGTAAATTATAGTGATTTGCAGAGCCAAAGAAACTCCTTAGGATTTCAAGTCCAAAATTTCAAACAAAAGTGAACCTGCCATGAAAAAATCACGAGATGAACTTTGAGAAAGAGATAGCTTCGATGTGTATAAATGTGGGTCTTATTCGCATCTTAGACCTCCAGTGTGACAAGTTAAAAGAAAACTCCAGAGTCTATTTCACATGTTATGTAACTGATAAAAAGTTTTGATGAACTTATGGCGTTACACTAATACAAAGGAAAGTAAATGGATTAGAAGTAAGAAAATTTTACGTGACACTGGTGCAACTCTTGACTTGATTTTGCAATAAATTCATGAAACCACACATGTATACGAATGAGAAGGTGTGATTAAGAACACCATTAGAGGAATCTTTGATATGTTTGCCCTTTGCAGAAGTTGAGCTGGATTGCGAAATGGGACATGTAATAACAAAAGCGGCTGTCCTAAGAGATTTCCTAGATTAAGGCAGATATTTGCTGGGGAACAATACTGCTGAGTTGCTTGAAGATTACAAAACAAGGCATTTTTAAATACATATGATGATGCCGTGCAAATTAGAGCTCAGAAGAAACTTTTGGAAGTGGAAAATGAGATTCAAGGCCAATCCATTGAACAGTTTGACGAAGAATTGAATGACGACTTATCCGAAGATGAAAAGAAAACTATTGAAGAAGTTTTGCCTGTAGTAAAAGAACTCTCAGTGCAAGATCTAATAAAAACGTCTCCAAAGGTCTTTGTGGAAGAACAGCACAAAAGTGAACAATTGAAACCCTTATCGCAGACGCAAAATTAAATGTTTCTAAAAAGAAACCAAATCAACAAAAATATGCTAGTCTTCAAGAAAAGAGACAAAAATGGAACTGAGCGAAAACTTTTTTAGTCGTCCCAAAAAGTTTTCGTGAGCAGCTAGCTATTTTTGTCATGAAGGTACAGCACATTTAGGTGGGAAAAACTAAAAGATGCTTTATTTAAGACTTTTCTGGCCAAATTATTTATAGTGATGTAGAAAAGTTTGTAAAAATTTGTGACTATTGTCAACGAGTCGGGAAACCACGAGATAAGAAAAAAGTCCCTTTGAAAATTGTTCCAGTTATCTCTGAAATATTCAATAAATTGAATGTTATTGATGCTTACGTCCTTTACCTATCAGCACTTCAGGAACAAATATATTCTAACAGTTATTTGCATGTCGTCTAAATATCCTGACTATTCCCACGAATTTGCTTGTTCTACAACCGTCGTAGGTGCATTGCCTGCAAATTTTTAGTCATATGGGTTTCACCATAGAGAATAGCAAACTAATCAGGGGAACATTGTTCATGAGTGTGCCACAGCAAATTTTTGGACAATTTCAGATTCGAGTTGTTAGAAGTCCTGTACGGCATCCCCAAAGTAATCCTGTAAAACAGATGCACAGGACTTTGAGAGAACGAATACTCCGTTGTTTTGTTTTAGTTGGGCGGACTGGGAGAAAATTTTTGCAATGCACTGTACTTTTGAGAACAGTTATTCATGATGGTACAGGTTTCAGTCCAGCTGAATTAGTCCATAGCCCGAAATTTGACAACTCAATGATATTGTTGTTATATGAAAACTTAGCGAGCAATGTGTTGAAAGAAAGCAACATGGTCACGTAACTTTTAGATTAATGAACCGAATGAAACAATGCCAAGAACTCGCTATAGAGAGCATGCAGAAAGTAAGAAAGCCAAAATTGTGGGTATGACCTTAAAGCCGAAAGCAGGAGATTTTAAGGCGATCTTGTTCTAATAGTAGCTTCGTCTAAACCCAATAAACTGTCAGTCAATTGGATAGGACCGCGAAGGTTGTAAACAACTTTCAAGAGACCAACTATATTTGACTCATTTTCCAGACAGTGATAAAACCCAGGTATATCATGCGAATATGATGAAACCTTACTTTCAGAGAAAACATTAACTTGCTTAGTCTGGAAAGTAGCTTAATTAAAGAAGAGGATGAAGAAATCCCCAAACTTGAGTTAGGAATTAAGAACATTGAATTATCAGATATTTGGATGAATATTCAGTCAAACACTCGACTGACTGCAGATCAGAAAGAAAAACTTTCTCAACTGATAAAAAGGTATTCCCGCACTTTTTCTACAGAACCTGGGTGCACAAATTTGACCGAGCATGACATCGAGCTAGAGTCCGACAGACCTATTTGTGCCAGACCTTATAGACTTTCACCTCGACAATCAGAAATCCTGAGAGCGGAAGTAGAAAAAATGCTGAGGCTGAACGTAATTGAAAAAGGAGAATCAGATTTTACTTCTCCTCTTATATTAGTGGAAGCTCCAGGGAAAGAAGCAAGACCCTGCATTGATTATCGGCAGCTAAACAAAGTTCTTTCCATTGCCAAACATAGAAGGATTAATAGAAAAGGTGTCGGCTGCAAAATATGTATCAGTTCTGGATCTGACCAGAGGTTACTGGCAGATCCCGTTGAGTAAAAATGCCCAACGGTATGCTGCTTTTGTAACCAATTTTGGTACGTTCAAGCCATTGCGTCTTCCTTTTGGTTTGAAAAATGCCCCATATGACTTTAGTAGACTCATGGCTAGCATATTAAAAGACTGTGAAGAGTATGCTGTGCCGTATTTGGATGATGTCGCTTTTTCGCAAACCTGGGAGGATCATTTAAAACATTTAGATGACATTTTCCTCAAACTCAGTCATTCAAAATTGCACATAAAACCTTCCAAATGCCAATTTGCACAAGCTTACGTTAAGTATCTTGGACATTTGGTAGGCCAGGGTTTAAGAACACCTGGAGAATTAAAGGTTCAGGTTATCAGATTTCCCAATCCCCACTAACAAGATGCAAGTTAGAGCCTTTCTAGGATTAGCTGGCTATTATCGAAGATATATTCCCGGGTACTACTGTCATAGCTCCACTGACGATTTACTTAAGGGCCGAAATAGAAAATCAACCGTTGACTGGGTAGTTCTTGCCAGAGATGCACATTTGAGGAGCTCAAGACAGACTATCTAAAAATCAGTCTTATACAGCCTATTCACAAAACTCTTCATCATTCAGTGTGATGCCTCCAAATGTAAGATAGGCGTTTGTATTTGTAGGTATGTGAAAACGAAGAACATCCCATCATGTTCCTAAGCAAAAAGCTGTCCCTTGCGGAACAAAAATGTAGCACTACGGAAAAAGAATGTGCAGCCATTATTTTTGCTGTGCAAAAGTTGAAATGTTATCTGGATGGACACCAAAAATTTGTCATACAAACTGACCATAATCCCTTGGTATGGTTAGAGAAAAATACTGGGACTAATCCAAGACTTTTACGGTGGGCCTTAATTTTGCAATCATTTAATTATGAGATTGCTTATCGGAAGGGAAAACAAAATCAGAATGCGGATAGTTTGAGCCGTATCCCTTAAGACTTAGAAAAACACACACTTGTAATGAAATTGATGGAAAATAAAAAATTTCTTTGTATTATTTTTTTGTATAGAATGATTGGTATTTGTATATTAGTATTTTAAATTTTTTGATATTTTGTGTTTTGTATTTTAAAATTTGGTATTAGTATTTTAAATTTTTGTATTTGTATTTTGATGTTTGGAATTTTTTGTTTTAAATTTTAGTATTAATATTTTAATTTTTTTTATATTTGATATTTGTATGTTAATTTTTTGATAATTAATAGTTGTACTTGTATTTTAATGTTTGCCATTTGGTAGCAGTATTTCCCCAAATGATATTCTGTGTATTGTAAAGTTGACATTTTCATATAGATTAGTAGGGATAAGTTTAAGGCATTCCTTAAAATAAGGTACTAGTTTCGGATAGAACAGGTACTTGCACATTTTTTTTAATATTTCCTGTTCCGTTTCAAAGAAAAGGATTTCAAGAAATAATTCTTAACTCTCTAATGCTACATAAACTGAACCTATGTCAAGTATTTTTCAGGTATCACAGTAAAACTTTCCACTCAACTATCGTGAAAAGTTTTCTCCAGGATGGGAGGAAATAGTAGTCTGTAACGGCGTGGCACATAGTGCACTAGGAGGCTTGACACATAGCACACGATAGACTAGAAAGAGGGCGCTGCTGTGAACTGTGTTTTGGCCATTGAGCGGGAAGGAGGGAAGAAGAAGGTAGTCTCGAACGTGAAAATGGAGGACGATGCCTGTAGTTCCTATGCGATTTGTAATTGTAAATAGAGTTTTAAATTTAGTGATGTGTTTTGAAGAAAATAATAAATACGGTAAATCCGGTTAATTTGAGTAATGATCAATTCAACAACAAGACGATCTTACAATCTGTCAATAAAATGAATTGACCCTGTATGATTTCACTGATTAGGAGCACAAAGTGCGCACGAAAAAATTTTGATTGATAGAAATCATATTATTATGGTATTTTATATATAACAAGATAAGTCATAACTCTTTTCTTTGTACATCTTTTGTTTCAGAACACAGGGGACAATATAACTCGTTACATTGTTAAATAATATTTTGTTTATTCTTTCCCTATTGTAATTTTTTATAAAATCAATTAAATATAAACTTTTTCCCACTTTTTTTTTTAAAAATTTTGGGTTTAATTATCTTGAATTTGTGTTTTTTTCTAATAATATTTTTTTTTGAATTGAATATGAAATCTCTTATATGCTTCTATAATAATAAATGATATAGGCTTCTTGAACAGCACTGAATACAAGATTTTTTTATTTCAATTCTGAAAGAAAAAAAAATTTTTTTTCAAGAAAGGGAAAAAAGTTTGAAATAAAATTAATTACCCCTAAGGACTGCAATATCAAACCAAAAGTTCAATACCGGTATTCGCGGTAGTTTTTAAATTTTAATACCGGGATACCGGTTTTATAATACCGGTAGTAGAAGTTTTAGGAAATGAAAGAAAATACAGATATTTCTTTGTTTTATTTGCCAGTGTTTTTAGAGAGTGTAAATATCACAAAAAATTATAATTTGTATTTTTTAAATTAGAATAGTATATAAAGAAACACAAAAGTAAAGGAACATCTTATTTATTTAAATCACAAAAAAGTGGAAATATTACTATTCAGTTTGTGGTACTATTACAAATTTTTGAAATGTGATCTTAAAAAACATAATGCATTAATTGTACTGCCTGGAACGTAATTATGTGCAAAAATTAACAGCTGTGTCGAAAACATTCTTTCGGCATCTACGCTAGTTGGTGGTACTGTTAGCAATACGCGCGGTATACTTTTTCCAAGTATTTACCTCTAAATCTGTCATCTTCAAATAAATCGATTTCTCGTCGGATGGTTTTGTATATAGCTGATTTCTGTATTATATTTTGGTTTGTTGAAATTTTTGTAGTTATCGCTCATTCTAATTTTTGCTCAAGAGACAATTCCTTTTCACTATCGACATTAGTGTCAAAATCATCTTCGACAACTGTACCTAATTCTTCTGAATGTGGATAAGGTTTGTGGGTGAAAAATTTTACGAAAATTTACTATAAACTTGATCAAATTTGAATTGGTTAGTCTCTTTTTTTCTTTTTCATTTTCATTTATAAAGTCATAATGATATGCAAATACAGTGTGAATAACAAGCTCCCTAATTTGAAAAATATTGGAAATATTTCGTACTTTCTTCACAACTACAACCTTTTCACAGGTTGTAGTTGTGAGTAGTATCAGACTATATATACGAATCTTGCGCGTGTGCAGTTATCGCTTTGAGCTGGCCCGCCTCCTTGGATAATTCACAAGTTTTATCACTTCTCTTGATTGTACGATGCAACTTTATATTCACAGTCTAATTAATTTCGCTCGTTAGGGAGACATAAAAACGAAAACTTATACTATTTTGTTAGAATGGCGATCCCTGAACATATAGTGGAGACAATTTTTTTTAAGAAAAATTCTAGTAAATACCGAAAAACCGGTATTTAAACTTGTGAATACCGGTATTACAAAATTGTACAAATGACTCAAAATACCGGTATTCGGTATCCCAGTATACCGGTATTGCAATCCCTAATTACCACTGACAAATTGCTATAAATACTTCAAAAAATTTTATAAAAACATCAACAAATCTCAGTATGATTTTATAATGCGACTTGTCATCGTAAAAAAGGGAAAGAATCGGTACTTTTCATATTTATTCATGTAAAATCATTAAATTTTGCTATTCTTAATGCATAAAAAAAAATCTCATTTTCGAGCATGTTACTGAAATCTGTGAAATAATAAGAGGCTAACTTTGCTGGTTATTTGTATTACTTCAGTGAAGTACTCCGCTCATAAAAGCAAACAAATAATAGTGAGCTACTGCCCCTTAAATTATCAAAATGTAGCCAATCTCATTTCTTGAATTGAAAAAACAAACTTTTCAATGTATTTTAAGGACGCCTTATATTGAATATTATTACAAACATTCGTAGAGATTAAAGAGTGTGCTATTAAAAATTCAATTTATGCCTACAATTCAAACAAACAAATTGTAGAACGTGAAATTTGGATCTATCTTTTAAATCTAAGACGAGAAGTTCTATCTTTCTTTGCTATAGTTTTGCGTAGATATCCATCATTTTTTTAAAAAATTTTCTTTATATTTTATATATTCTTGTTTGTTTTTGGCATACAAACTTCGTCATCAAAACAATTTTTATTTCATATTTGGAAATTAAATATTACCAAACGACATCTCTATACATATTTATTTTATTATTTTTTTTATTGTAAAGAGTTTCTTTAAACTTAAATGATTCCGTTTTTCAGAAGAAGAAAAAAAATCGTTGAACGGAAATATTTAGTAGTGAATCATTGCGTTTTGAAATAATATTCAGTTGCATGAAGCATAATTGCTCAACTTTCTCCTCCATAAACAAGTTATTCCTTTGGGGAAAACAAATTTTCTTTCGGAAAGATTTTGAAGAACACGAAACCTTTCTTTTCTTTCATACTTGCTATACTAACTTATTACTGACGTATTTACATATCTGTGACTGATATTTTTTTATTTAATTTTTTTCTCTTTATTCTAACTTTCGATTTCGTTTGTTCTTGATGCAACTTTTCCCTGGAAATATTTTTTATTTTTTTCACTCTTCCTTTCTTCGCTAGATGTCACCGCTACTGTTAGTTTTTTTTCTTCTTTCGCAAGGGTTATGACTGCGAGTCAAGGTGATGGAAGTACGCGTGCTGTTTTTGAATGGAGGGAAAGTGTAGAATGCGTGCTGTTAGGTGCGCAACAGAAGTTTTCCCGCCCCTCTGCCTTACCTGCTGTTGGGACGGATGATACGGTGCGATGCTTAAAATTCTCTCTCTGTCAATACGATGCTGAATGGAAGAACAAACGGATATTACACCCAACTACTTCAAAAAAGTGCGCGTAAGTAAAATTTTTAATTTTTATTTTATGCAAAATTTCTTCTTTTTTTTCTCAGCTTATTTTTCTTAGTCGCGAATTTTTCTCCGTTCTTTTTGCATTTAATTTATTTTTCTTTCGATGAAACATTTAAAGAATTGTATTGCTAAATGTAATTAACTAATTAATTAATATTTATCATATTTAAATCAGAATTCTATTGTTGAATTTTTTGCAATTAAATATGTATGCAGAAATTTATAACTTTTCGTTTTATTCTGTGGACAAATTCTACATGAAAATATCAGATTTTATCAACAGCTCATTCATATTATTTTTGTCCTGTCCCTCTTTTCTTTTTAAGGTTTCTAATTTATATTAAAACGTGAAAGCAGAGAAAAACTTAGCATTACCGAATTAATCATCTAAAATATTTATTATTTAAATATTTAGATCGAATATTTTTTCACAATTTGATTTCTTTATATAAAACGGGAAAATTTAATTATTATTTTGAATCATTTCTAATAAATGCATTGGATAAAAAAGTTATGAAAAGTAAACATTAGTATATTTATAATTATTTCAAATCTTATGTTTTTCTTAATGCGATTATATTATTTCAATTTTATCTTGAATTTCAATGTGAGCTATCCGTATATTTTACTGATTAAAATGGTATTAATTAGTATTTTTCAATTTAATTAATTTTTATGTGATTAACACATTGAATTCTTTCAAAAACATTTCCTCAAAAGAACGATGAATTTTTTTTTAAATATTGCTTTCAAAACAAATTCTTTTCTCGATAACTCTCGATCTCTCGATGCATTGAATATTATCATTAACTTTTAAAAAATATTGTTTCTTTCTATGTGTCTTGCAATTAATAATTTTATTATTTTTTTTGAAAATTTGTTTTCCGTAAATAATATCTGTTTGCTCTTCTTTAAGATTAATTACTTAAAGGGATGTGACACACACGTATTTAAAAAATTTTGATTTGCTTCGATAAATTTATATTCTTTATAATGGAATTTCAATATTTTCATTACTTTTATCTTGTTGCGTAACAATATTTGTCCTTTCCATTAAACTTCCTTACTTTATTGTTGCTATAATAATTCGTCTTTACGGTAACTTTAAATGAGAAATTTAACTAATTAATTTAAACTTTAGATAATTTTTGAAGTTTCTTTATTGTTGCTATTAAAATATTTTTATCCGGGAAAATAGGTAAATTATTGACATTTTAAATTGAAAGGCTAAATGATTTATGACATGTAGTTTATAGCAATCATTTTCTCTCTTAATGAATAATTGTTTCTATTTTCATTCTAACAAATTATTTACATAAATTCAAAATTTCTGTTTAAAATTTAATAAATAAAAACGTTTTTTGTTTTATTTTTTATAAATTTTCATTTCATTTCACTTTAAATCTTCCTTAATCTTTTTTTTTTTTTTTTTTAAAAAGTCTGATTCGACCTGTTTATTGAAGTTTGGACTGCATACTAATAGATAAGATGGAAATGATACTTAATTTTCTTTAGATTTCGTATCTGAAGAAACTTTTGTTGATTTCATAAAATCGAATGATAATACTAAAAAAATACCGCAATATAAGAAAAATTCCAATTCTCATCAATTCATATTCTGTTTGTTCGACAAAAGATTTAATGCATAAAATTTAATTAATCTTCCGAATTTTAATGTCTTAATATCAGTATTCGAATCTAATTGCAAGTAAGAAATTAAGAATAAAATGTGGGATATTTTAAGCAAAAAAAAAAAAAAAAACAAAGAAAGAAAGAAAAAATTATATTATTTAATTGGAAAGATAAAATGTATTTTTCATTTTTAAAATATATCAATTGCTTCCAATTGACAGCTCTACTGTTAATGTTATACGAAGACTTGTATTTATTTTTTTTAGCAAAATTCTGGATTTGCCGCTCATAATAAATATTCCACAGAAAATAGCCAAAATTATAACCATTAGTGTATTTCTTTTTCCTAACTACTAAAAGAATTAATACTGATTATCTTGTGCATCCCAAAATCGTTGACTATTGGTTGAATAATTTTTGCATGAACTTTGCAGCCGAATTTTATTTAGAAATACAAATTGAATTTTCGATATCAGAAACAGATGAATGCCACACAACTAAAATTTATATTTCAAGATTTAAAAACATACTATTAGAGGATAAATTGTAATTATTGAAGTATTTTTAAAGTGCTTTCAAAAATAATACCAAATATTTCCTTATCGTCATTATATAAATCTAAACATCAGGAAATATTATGAAAGTGTGTTTTTATATTTTTAATTCAAATATTTTTGTTTAATACCTGCTCACAATTTGATAGATATTATTCTTCGAGATTTAAATTTGTTATTTAATTCTGTTGCAGTCAATTTATTTCAGCAGTTTCTGAAGTAACGATTTGTGTAATTGAAGTTGTGTTTGTGTTTCCTTCTTTTTTTCCCCCTTTAAGAATAGATAAGTGCATTTTACAAACTTATTTAAAATTTGAAAACATTTTCAGTTGTAAATGGAAAACATCAATCAGAATAACTTAATTAAAAATGCATTTATTTCTAATTTTTTTACTTTTTAGAATAAAAGTTCAAAATAAATTCCTTACGTTCTTCCGCATAAATATCTTGTTATCTTAGGGGGGGGGGGCCGCGAGGCTTCAAAGGAAAAATAAAAATGGTTCCAAGAAAACCTTTTTTTTTATTGAAACGAATCATCTCGAAACTTGAATTCTTCCGAATTACTTCCCTTTTATAACATTTACGTTAATTAATTCAAACAATCGGGAAAAAAACCCACGTTTTGTCAGAAAATGTTTCGTACAGCTATAATTAATTTTCCGCAAAGTAAAAAAACAAATGATTGTTTATCTAAAGCCGTAAGAATAGGTTGACAGAATATTTCGAAAACTGTTTGACCTTGAATGTATGAAAATTAAGTGAACCGAAACAGACGATTTTTGAAGACGAAGAAACGATTATGTAATGAATCTTCTTACTTCCGAGAACGAGCCAATAGTAAACACAGTTTTGGAAATGTATATTATGAATTGTGACACTGAATAAATTACCCAAAATTGTTTAATTTTGAACGTCAAATTTTGTAATTTTGTTCAATGAAGTATTGCATATCCAAAATAAGGGAAATAAAATAAGGAACCCAATAAGGAATAAAAATTGCCCACATATGGAGTAAGTCATATAATGATACTGTTACTTGTGTATATATATAAGCTGAAGAAGGAGATAGTTTCCAAAATTACACAACAGGAACACAGGTAGAGGCTCTTAAACTTTTAATCGGTGGGCCTCGTTTATGTATCATTCTGACATCGAGAACCCCTCAAAATTTTGAACATCCCTCTCTGAGGTCTAGAATGGCACATATTTCAATTTTTCTACGAGGCCTTTAAGAGCCTGTAAAAGAGGGAAATCTGAGACAGCCTGCGGACCTCCCACGGGTTCGCGAACCACAGTTTAAGTATCACTGGTATAAGGAATCAGGAATCTTTTTTATCTATTTTCTCAAAGTTTTTTTTTTAAGTGAGCGTGTATCGTATAGTTGTTAAGGTGGTCGAGACATTTATGTAATAATCAATTTGTTCAAGCACGTTACATTTTTTCATCCACAATTCAACTTGTAAAAATCTTAATACTCGCCAAAGAAAAATTCTACACGGGACACTGATTTGCAATGGGCTAAATCCCTAACAGTCAGCCACGGGATGGTAAATGCAATCCCGTGTTCTCCATTCAAAATTGACATTATACTTGTACTTGCTATTCTGCTCGTAAAATTTAGATAAAATTCCAAATTCGATAACTGAATAAAGATGTTCCAAATATTAAGGTTCTTCCAAAATTAAAAACAAAAGCTTACATCAATCTTAAATCAACTGCATTTTGTTTCCTTATTGTTTGTTGTTATTGTTGACAAATTATGTAGTTTTAAAAAAAAAGTTTTTGTAAAAAGCAAAATTCGGCAACATTAAATCGCATGTACTGATTGGCTCGAGACACTTGACTGCAGTTATCATGTGACTATGAGGTCACATGAATGTAGCCCATTTCGTGTTTCAGCATATTTTATTTTAAATCGTTTTATGTATACAAACAGTTGAAAGCGAGACGGGAAGACTGTTAGATGGCTGTCATGGGAATGCATGAAAAAGCAGAATTAAAAAAAATGCTTGCTTATAAATATAGTTCGTGGAGCAACTTTCTATCACACCTGACCGCTTTTAATCCCGGCTGTAATTGTATCGTGGTTACGCAGTAAAAATTATTGAATAAATTAGATTCTTTAATGGAAAATGAAGAAAACCTTATTGGCAATGTAACTCTTTACTATTTACCGCTATAATGTTCTATTTGAATTCTATTCCGTTAAAGTCAGATATTTAGTAACCACTTTACTATTATTACTGTAACAAAAAAGTTTCCATTTAAGATAGTTGAAGGGTATTTTTCTTTTAATTATGCTTCGTAAATTAATTGCATACTTTTGGAAGATGCCTTTTAAAAAATAATTCTTTTAACTGATTTTAATATCTTTTAATATACATTTGCTCAATGATCTCATCCATATTATCGAGGAGTTTTCGAAAAAGGGCGGTTACCCCTGTCACACAAAAATGCCCTCTTATCAATATTGTACCAGATAACGATGGGGCTTTGACAATGGCCGCATATTTAAAGCATGAATCATGACGGTTCCACTAGCTACCTGCTGGTAAAATTCCCATACCAAGTGGGGTAAAAAACCGTTCCCGCGAGCTTCAATAAAGGGGTCGAGAAAGGTATTGGGCGAATAGGCTAGGCGAGTTTAAACTAGAAGATAAAAGGGGGACAAGGGGGTTTTATAGAACGCATTCTTGTAATTTATTGTTCAAATGCGTGCTTGAGGTAGTATGGGACTTGGAAATAATCAAGTTTTAAGATGTTTCATAAAGAAGATAATCCTTTAGCTACAACACTTGCTCTCCTTTTAGAGGTAATAATTTTTTCCCTATATCAGCAAAGGAAATGTAAATGGCCCAATTATGTTAAATATTAGTGCCGCAAATATAATACATTCTTTAAAACCGTCGCGAAATAGGAAGTAGGCTTCTCTATCTCTATGATTTGAAGAGAGTTATATAGCAGTTAATTTAAATTTAGTATGCTTAGGAATAGATTTAGAGTAGGCCCGCGAGGCCAGGGCCTAAGGCGGCAAAAATTTGAAACTTATTTTTTTTTTTTATATTATCAACTGTAAATACCGAATTGTAATACTTCTTTTCTTGCTTTTACAACCTCAAGATGTCAATATTAAAAGGGTAGAATTGTTTTTTAAAATAATCCATCGTGTCAGTTGTAAAATTTAAAATATCTAACAAATAGGTACTAAAAATTTTTTTTCGTTAAGTATAGCATTTACTTATTAATGTAAGATTTTTCATAAATTTTTCTTAAAGAATCTAAATGTTGTGTTTGTTTGCTCATCATTATTACACAAAATATAAATTCACCCTGTTTAATTATATCTTGGTCCGGTTACTCAAAAATTTTATTATTTTTTTTAATCTCGCATAAAAATTTTATAGTTTTACATAGTGTGAGGTGTAATTCATGCCTAAATTTAATACCTAAATTTAATTCGAATCCATTATTACTCTTCGTATAGTTATTATTATAAAATGACGTCAAATTCACTTAGGCCTAGGGCGCCATCGAACCTAAATCTATCTCTGGGTATGTTTGACTATCTGATAATATATCCACGTGTCTGACGGTAACTGACGACGATCGGAACCCTGATTTTGAACGGATAATTTTTTTGACATCTAGTGCCAGTTGAATTAGAATATTCATATAAAATTGTTTCAAGAATATTATTACCATAAAAAATTATTTAAATGCAATATTTTGGTAAAAAAAATGAAAAGAGAATGGCATACTTAAAAGCATTGTGAAAAATGCTTCTTTTTTATTATTCTAGGACTTTTATACCGGGGTTGAATTAAAATTTTTGAAATATTTAATTTAGAAATGAATTGATTCATATTTCATTGTGTGTATCAGAGTACAGAGAGATTTTAACAAAGAACACCCGCGATTATTTCAAGGGATCGTAACGCTGAAAGTAATGTTAATTGTTCAAAATTTTTTAGTTCCACTTCGGTATAGAAGTCGCAGGTATATATAGGCAAAATATTATTATCAAAATATTTTTCATAAAAGGGGAGCTATAAAAGGGGATTTCTTTTTCTTTCTTTCTCTTTTTTTTAAATATGTCATTTTTTCTTCATTTTTTGACAAAAAATTACTTTTAAACAATTTTTTTATTGTAATAATCTTAAACAATGATAAACATATGCTTATTCGACCGACACTAACTATCAAAAAAATAGTCATTTATACGCTTTTTCAAAATCACAGTTCCAAACGTAGTCACCTTGAAAATAAACAGTGGTTTTACGGAGAATATAGCTCCCCCCCCCTGCAAAGTCAGGTTTTACGTAAGTCAGGTTAATACCTGGGTCCCCCTCAATGTGGAAGTTGCAGGGGTGTACGTTACGCCACTGATGTTAAATAATAATAGTACACCTACTGAAGAATCATTATCCAATTAAACTGATAAGTTAAAGATCATCAAATTAAACCCATATTTGTAAAATATTTATTGTTATTATCCAGCTCAAATTTATTCAGCTTTACGATATTTGAACTATATAACACTGCATAATTTGACCTGAAGCAACGAATTTGTTTTATGTGTGTGTGATCAGGATATTTTCATTATTTATTCTTAAACACTTTTTTAATATTTTCAAATCTTTAATATTAATTTTTGTCCTTTTATTTGAAATTTTCAGTTGGTCCTCTCTCTCTCTCTTATTGACAAATTTTTCTTAGTTTTTCTTATAATCATTACTATCATAATACGACTTTTTTACTTAAATGAAAAGACAGGAAAATTATGCTCAAATATAAGTATAGATTTTTTTAAAAAAATAGTTGGGTTTTTTTTTTTTGTACTAAAGGGGGGCATCATTTTATTTGAAATACCTTACAAAAATAAACTGCATTTTAGCCTCCACGTATGCAGGAAAAAAGCATTTAAGACCTAAATTTGTCTTTTGGTTGTCTAATAGAAAAGTTCAGTTTAACAGCTTTTACTTCCAATGCCATATATTTATATCTTATTTACCATTGATCAAGGTAGAGAGCGGTTCATACAGGACTGATTTTTTTTCCATCATAGGTATTTAGGTTAACGATTTTTATATCATCCATTAAACGTTATGTTTGTTTGTAGAGTAACATTGTCTACACTATTCTAAAGATCGCATACGGTTCTCAATTTACATCATTCGCTTTTAGCATTTCGAAATGTTTACTGAAAAAAAGGAATCAAGAGTTCAGAAATACGCTTCTGTAGAATCCAACAGTAGCAATACTTTAATCCATTGTAAGCTATTGTGAAAGTGTTCTACTTTTATTATTAATTATTAAGCTGTTAGCGTTGGTTAAAATATTAATTATTCATTCTATAATATAAATATGCTTTTAGAAAATCAAACAAGATCTTTGCGGCATAGTTAATGTTTGCAAAGCATTTTCAAAATGAAAATTCAAACTATTGAATTTAAAAATACTTGTGTGTGTGTGTGGATTGTGGATATTTTATTTAAAGCTTAAATCCTTATTTTCTTGCTCATTTTTTTTTCTTAACTGTTGCTTATATTTAAAGAGTTTAGGCATATTATACAGTTACAGTATTCTTTTAGCAAAATTTTTTGTATAATTTTTGTATTTACAATCACATTTTTTTCTACGATACTGGGATATAAAAAGAAGCAATACCATTTTCAGTCTAAGTGTTGTTTTGTTGTTGCTAATACCACACACGATCGATAGTGTCAAATCCAGGCCCACGAAATTCATCGTGGCAAAGGGCTAGAATATACACCTGTCGTTAGCCGCAGTTTTGAGCACCATGCAAGTGAGAGTACGAGTTGGTACGGTTCCACTCCCAATTTTGATGGAGAACACCCTGTGGGTGGTCAGGGTCTTCCATTTCTCTTCCCCTTCCACCAAACTATCGAGATGACTTGTGGTTAGACGAATATCTAGAGTGCCCTCAAGCCGCACAGGCACTATACGTTTACAAACACCCATGCCTTCTCCGGGATTCGAACCCACGGCACAGCAGTAAGCGTCACTAAACACTATACGGGATGACTGGCCTCTAAATGTTTAGATTATATTCTTTTATGTAAATCCCACCATGTAGAGGGGCTGATGCACATTACATCTGTTGTAGCTCAAGTGAGTGAATGAATATTAACGTCGCGTGAGTGAGTGAGTGAATAGTAACGTCGCACTGTTCAGCTACACGAGGGCTTTTGGCGACGGACCACGTAGT